>JAJEJO010004314.1:30694-118027 GCA_020662805.1 Glaucomys volans | reverse complement strand
GGGGCCAGGCCACTTTTCCTCAAAGACACAACACAGGCCCGAAAAAAGGACAGCCCACACAGAACCCAGTAGTAGCTGGAGAAGCACAGGGTATTTCTGGCAAACTAGGTAAAGTTTTTCCTGTCTGTGCCTTCATCTGATATTTTTATGACAGTTATTGATGCAGATCCATTGTCGGGAACCATCGGATTTTCTATGTAATCAATCCCACAGGTTTTGCGTTGTAGGAAGTAAAGATTAAAGAGCAATGTCGCCTTTATTTTGCATATTGTATGGCATCTTTCCTCAAGTAAAAAGAATGATCTTATCCCTGATACATCTACCAAAACGGCAGTGGCGTGACTTCTCATTTCTTTGGAAGAGAAGAGACTCATTTTGCAGGCCAGGATTAGTAGACCAGATCTTTGGAATGTGAGGGACAAGTTATCAAGATAGGATTATATCAAGAAACAACCACAAGTGAAGACCACAAGATTTGTGTTTTGAAGCCTGCATCATGGCCAGCATCATCAAAAGCAGCAATAAAACTTGGTACAAAGTGATAATAATAATAATAGTAGTGTGGCACCTTGAGTTTTATAGCAGCTATTGCTAAGCGTGAAGCAATTTATGTGATTTTTAAAAAATCTTTGTGTCTTAAACTAGTAAGTAGTCAGGAATTACTTCTGGAACTTAAAGGAACAGACTAATGCACAGGACTGATATGAGATTTGCTTACAATAAAGAGCATTTGGGGTCCAGTGCTTTTATATACTAAGGGTAAAAAATTAGTGTCCATGAACATTTCAGAGCGTGGTTTAAATACATAACCCTTATGAAGGATGCTTTGGCCTGCAGAGAAAGAAGCCACTACTTTTATGAATGTACATCTGTCTTGTTTCCTCTAAGGAAGTATCCCTTCCTGTGATCTCTCCCACATTTTGGAGCAAAGCAGTTGTCATTCCTAATTGTTAGAAAGTCAAGATGTGTCAAAGCAATTTTCATAGTGTTTTTGCTCCAAGGAGGATCTGTTTTTAGTAAGGAGTTGTTTTTCTCTAATCCACCCAAAAATAAATCTACCAAATTGAGAATTAACTTTTCAAAACAGGGGAGCATGCTGCCAGTGTTCTGCTTTTATTCTTCATTTACTTTGAGAACAGTAATTTATCATTTAATTGAGTGGTAAGGGGTGACTCTGCCAACAGGGTAGGTTTGTGAGTGATTTTTTTCTTTCTCAAGAGAATGGGGTATGTGGCTTTTCTTTGTTAGACCACCAAGTTAGTCTTGGGTACTCACAGCCTTTAAGGTGGTACCTTACTGTAGCAGGACACCTTTCCACAAGAAAAATATACACTGTCCTCCAGGTGAATTTAGTAAATAAAAACCAGTCTGCAGTGCATTGAAGGGGGAATATTTTCTTCATAATGCCATTTGAGCATGAAGTTTAATAAAGCAGTTTATTACAGGTTAAGATGATTATGTGAAAGCTGCATGTGTAGAACTAAATAGTTGAGTCATTATGTATCTAGTACTTCTCTGAACCACCAGGGTGAGCCATTTTTTTTTTTAACTTGATGCTAAGCATTTCATGATTGTCAAGTCCTCAGTCTGAAGTCTTAGGTATCTCTCCTCTAAGGTTGTGTTTTATGGAAATTTTTAAGTGCCATGAAACTTTAGTAATGGAAAATTATAATATTGGATTTGTCTTTTAGCTCTGTTGCTGTCTTGGTCAAGTGTCTTTAGGAGAGTGGCCTGAAGCAGCTCCTTATTGTAATGGTTTTCTTATTCTTGGTCTTAAATGAACTTATCTATTTACCTCATTGGCAGTGGTTACAAAGTATTGCCTGGGGGGAAATATCAAACTCATTCAGATGTAATTATCTTTGGTTTCTCCTTCCATTTCTAAAAAACATCTGAAGTTAATGAGAATAATGAGGAATCACTGTCTTCCTTTGCTAACTAGTTATTGCAAAGAGATGACAACTGAGTAAAGTGGAAATGACAAGGATCATGTATTAATGGTACTAGCTGATGTTCAGGATCTTGACAAAAAAGGAAAGAATATATACTAAATATGTTAATATGTAAGTATATTATACAATATAAATAATAACAAATGAATAATTCTGGGGTCATATTGAATGTATTATGTTGTTATGCTGAGCCTTACACAGAATCCTAATTTACTGGGCTCTTGATCATAACTAATAACAGAAGATTGTTTTCAAAGTAGTCATAGTTTGTTTTAAATTTCAGGTGCAGTAATTAAATATTGACTGCCTGTGTAACTCGAGGGAGCTATGAAGAATCATTACAAGTGGCAGGTTAAAATTTAACAGGGTGAAAAATTTTAGCCAGATTATAGAAAAAGTACAGTTGTCATTTCAGCATTTAAAAACGTGCAAGGAAACAGTAGGCACAATGGATAGTCCATTTTGAGAAGGGAGTCCTATACAACTTTTGAGTTTTAAATGGAAGAAAGAAGAAAAAAAAACAACAGTAACTTTTGTAACTTTTTTCAGCAAGCTAAAACAATGTAGGAAATGTTTAATGTGTGCAAGGTCCTTTGCTCTGCAGGGGATGCAGGATTAGAAAAGCCCTGGAGCCAGAAACTGAAGTGTCAGATTCTGATGCTCTTTTTGGTTTGGCTTCAGAAGCACAAATTGAGGTACAAGAGTGAACATATAATACTGGGGTAGCTGCATCGTTACCCAACCCCACTCCATCCCTCTTTTGTGGATTTTTACAAATATGTCCATATTTGGGGTTTTTTTTGAGACTGGGTCTTGCTATGTTGCCCAGGCTGTCTCAAATTCCTGGGCTCAAGCGATCCTCCTGCCACAGCCTCCTGAATGCTGAGCTAATATGTCTATAGAGTATTAATTTTAACTTGATAACTCTGACTTTCTTTTGTGAGAAAAGCTCTGAGAAAAATTAAGGGATTATTCATACATGTGGTATCATTCAAATACTTATTCAGTAAAACACAAAGTATTTTACTGTGATGAAATAATCTCTAATTGAGATGGAGGTAATAGAAAGAAACATGGAGAAAATTCCTGTCCTGTACCTTACAGAAAAATTGACTTCCATTTGATGCAGAAACTAATGTTCATAATCACCAGCTGTATTTCTTCCTTCTGGGTTGGATTTTGAAAACAATATTGTACCACAGCTCTTCAAGGAGGGAAAATTGCCAATTTAAACCAGTGAGCTAATGTCTCTCTGTAGGTGCAACTACTGAGGCTACTCTGCTCACTTTGATATGTATAAGGAAGACAGTGTTTTGAAATTGTTTTTTTTTTTTTTAACATCTAACATCATCTCCCAGATTTACTCAGGGTTAGAAATCCGGGAGTGGCTTAACTAGATGGTTCTGGTTGGGGTCTCATTTACAATCTAGCTGTAGGTTAGGCTGTGGTCAGTTTTAAGGTCTGACTGGGGATAGAGTGTCTGCTCTCAAGTGCCTGTGCTGCTCCAGGCCTCAGTTCCTTGCAGCCGACTGAGTCCGTGGGTTCCTTTCTAGCTGTTGTCGGGGGGCTTCAGTTCTTCACCACATGGGCTGCTCCTAGTACATCACTTTTAAGTATTTTTTAAGAAGTCTCTAATGATGTCTCCTCTGTGTAAGTGACTCATCTTTGTTATTTTTTAACTTCTTTTTGAAATATATATACCTAGAGACAGATACAGAAAAATCATGAAAGTGTTCCATTTGATGAATTTTCATAAAGTGAACATTCCTTTATAACCAGCTCCAAAATCAAATCAATGTTGTCAGTGCCCCAAAAGTCCACTGATGCCCCCACAACAACTACTCATACCTTGCCCCTGTGCACTCCAGGGTAAATACTGTCCTGTCATTTGGTTTTTTTATGCTTGTACAACTCATGCTGAGTAACTTGAGAATTTTAACTCAAAGCCAGCAGGAGAAGCAGTAGATATTCAGCTTTGGGGGAATTTTTTAAATTTTATTTTTGAGAACATGATGGAAGCTGTTACTACTCTCTGGAGGGAGGTTGGAAGGGAGATGTACCTACACAAAATTTTGTTGGCAATTTCAGATCATTTGCAAACTTAGAACTAGAATTTAAAGATATATTCCTTTTTAGATGAAAATGTTCACATTTCTTTGGAAAGCTGGTTTACCAGTGTTTCTTTCTTGACCTCTTTAAAAGGGCTAGTTCATGATTACAATATGTGTTCCTGAGCAGTTATACACAAACCAAATTTTTAAATACTGAATTATATAGTCTTCGGGATAATCAATACCAATAACTATAAAGCATCTACCAACGTCCTTTTATTGCTATGTGGACTCATGGAAGGAAGTATAAGATATGATATCCTACTTTCAGGACCTTAATACTTGAATTGGGAAGATAATAACAAGCCTGGGTTATTGAGTTGTGAATTTGTAATAAGACCATGATTTTGTCAACAAGTCCTAAGTGAGGGATTATTGCTACCCATTACCACTTTCCCCCATTCCAATACATCCAAGGAATACAGTTTACTCACAATTACAGTGACTCACTAGCAGGGAGTTCTCAGTGGGATGATTATAGTACTCAGGGGGCATATCAAAGCCTGGAGGGAAGGGGAAGAATTTTAAGAAACTAGTCTTAAGTGTTTCTGATGTTTCCATATTTGGCTCTTTACCACTTCACACATGTGTGCATATATGCACTCTCTTACTACCATAAAATGTAAAGGATGTGTTTGAGAGAAGGCGAATTGAAAACTTCATGCTAGCATTAATTGGACTTTTAACTGCTTTTGTTTAATGCTTACATCCACTATACAAGATAGGCATGGTGGAGATAATAGAAATTTTCCTTGAAATAGATTGATTAAAAGATCTGGTATTCCTGGTCTTTTAATTGGAAGATTTAGATGATGATTGTGGTGGTAGTTACTGTAAAACTTCAAGGAGTGGAACCTTAGTTGGTGGTGAGGATACTGGAATTTGGCCCTCTCCATAAGACGTTTGCAGATTCTTGGTACATTTTCTTTGGAGAAATGTCCTCAAAGCTATTGCTCCCTGACTTTGGGAGCAGGGGTGGTGCCAACCAGAGTATGTTTCTAACTAAAGCCTTATTTGGCAGGAACCAGATCAGACTCAGAAATTACTTGATAAATTTTGTCAGCTGTGGCATTCTGGGATCTCTACTTCACTGTCCAAATGTAACCACTAGCCACATGTTGTATTTAAATTAAATTAAATATTAAGTTCTTCAGTCATAGCACATTTCACATAGCACATGTGGCTGGTGGCTCCTATATTGCATAGTGCAGATATACAGTATTTTCATTTTCATGGAAATTTCTATTGGACATTACTACTCTAGAATAAGAACTTGCTAGTGAACCAGAGAGATTAGAAGCAAAAGTGGCACATAAGTTATAGAATTGCTTTCATGTTGCCAATAAAAATAAGCTAGGTCCTCATCCTCCCATATGTGTATGAATGCAAATGGTGTATTAAATGATTTATTTGAGATTACTTACTGTTCATGCTATAAGCCTATGATATGTTCTGTTCTCTTGGGCAGAGTTGAGAAAGTATATTCATAAAAAATTCAAATTTTTCATGATGGGCAATAGTGGGGGCAGGTATTTGTTTTATTTGTTTGGGGGGTTTTGTTTGTTTTTGCAGTATTGGGGATTGAACCCATGGGTGCTCCCATTGAGCTACATGCCCATTTTATTTTTTATTTCGAGATGTGATCTCACTTGAGTGCTCAGGTCTCAGACTTGTGATTCTCCTGCCTCAGCCTCCTGAGTCACAGATTACAAGGGTGTAAAACCACGCCCAGCTGGAAATAGTGTTTTAAGGACTTGGGGGATTTCTTTAATATATTCTTTCCCAAAACACTTCACAAAACAAACCTTCTAAAATTCTCACGTATTTGTAATCAGTTTATACATAAGTTGAAGAATATAGAAGATATTAACCATTAATCACTGATTCAAGATGCTAAGTCCTGATGTACTAGAACTCTTGGTTCTCTTCAGTTTCTAATTTTAAAATATTGATCCTAGAGTTTTTCATAGTAATAGCCTTAGTTTTTAAAATAATCTAGACATATTCTGAGTTAGTGGTTAAGATGGCTGGTTTTGAGATTGAATTTATTGACAAGCATCTTTTTTTATTAATTGGTACATTGTGATTATACTTAATAGTGGGATTCAATGTGGCGCCATCATACATGCGCATAACATAATTTGATCAATCTCATTTTCCAGTTCCTCCCTTATCCTCCTTCCTCCCCAGATCCCCTTCCTTAACTCTGCTGGTCTCCCTTCTGTTTTCCCAAGGTCCCAGCTTTATTTTTTCTCTCTAGTTTCCACATATGAGAGAACTTACAACCCTTGGCTTTCTGAGTCTGATTTACTTTGCTTAACAAGATGCTCGGCAGTTCCATTTGTTTTCCTGTGAATGACATAATTTTGTTCTTTATGGCTGAATAAAATTTTGTTGTATGTATTTACTACATTTTCTTTTTTATTCATTTGTTGGTGACATAACTTGGCTACTGTGAATTGTGCTACTATAAACATGTGGATATGCATGTATTGCTATAGTGTGATGACTAATTCTTTAGGACAGATGCAAAGGGGTGGTATAGCTGGTATGGCACTTCCATCCCTAGCCTTCTGAGGAACCTCCATGCTGATTTCCATAGTGTTTGTACTAATTTATAGTCCCAAGAGTGTATAATTATTCTTTTTTCCCCACATTCTCACCAGCATTTCTTGTTTTGTTGTTGTTGCAGTACTGGGGATCAAACTGAGAAGCATTTTATCTCTAAGCTATATCCCCAGTCCTTTTTATTTTGAGACAGAGTCTTAGTTGCCTCAGGCACAAACTTTTGATCCTCCTGCCTCAGCCTCCTGAGTCGCTGAGATTACAGTCCTGTGCCACTGGGTCTGGCTGTTTGTGTTCTTGATGATTGCCATTCTAAGTGAGTCAGGTGAAATCTCCATGTAGGCTTGATTCATATTTTTCTAATTGCTAAAGATGTTGAACATTTTTTCATATATATTTGCCATTTAAATTTCTTCTTTTGAGAAATGTTTATTTAGCTTATCTGCCCTTTTATCGATTGGGTTATTTGGGGTTTTTTCATGTTAAGTTTTAAATTTTTTAATATATTCTGGATATTAATCCTCTTTGGAAGAGGAGCTGGCAAAGATTTTCTCCTATTCCGTAGTGTCTCTCTTGATACACTCAATACTCTTTATCATTGAGGAGCCTTTTTTTTGTTTTCTGTCGTCCCATTTATTAATTTTTGGTGGTATTTCCTGAACTTTAGGAAATCATTGCCTTCACCTCTGTGTTGCAGTGTTGCCCATCTATTTTCATCTCGCAATTACAAAGTTTCTGGTCTAATTTCTAGGTCGTTGGTCCACTTTGAATTGATTTGTGCAGCATGAAAGATAGGGATCTAGTTTTATTTTTCTACATATGGCTATCCAGCTTTCCCAGCACAATGTGTTAAAAAGACTCTTTTCTCCAGTCTATGTTTTTGGCACCTTTGTCAGAGATCATATGACTGTATTAAGTATAAAAGCGTTTCTTTGCTGAAAACCTCTGTGACTCTACTTGTTAGAGGTAGGCATAACTGATTCTAAATAGTGACATGGAGGTTAATAAAGATATTATTAAATAGCCATTCTCTTTGGCAAAAATATTGTGTGTTATTTTGTTGACATAGAGATGTTTAATAAATTTTGGGTGATTCACTAATGTCTATATCTTCCTAATCCTTCTTAGAAATGTTTTGCTAAAGTAGGGATATAAATGCACTACCTAATACTGAAAGTTAGATATGGGTATTCTAATTGATGTTCTTGTGAATAGGTGTAAGGACATCGTTTTTGTTTTAGTCATCTTTTTCACTGCTGTGACTAAATGACCCGACCAGCACAACTGTAGAGGAGGAAAAGTTTATTTAGAGCTCACAGTTTCAGAGGTGTTAGTCCCTAGAAGGCCAACTCCATTCCTCAAGGCTTGAGGTGAGGCTGAACACCATAGTGGGAGAGGGAAGCAGCCCACCTCATGGTGATCTGCAAGCAGAGAGAGACTCCACTGCCATATACAAATATATACCCCAGAACCACGCCCCCATTGCCAACCCTCCAGCCACACCCTACCACTTCAGTTATCACTCAGTCTGTCCCTGCCAGGATTAATTCACTGATTGGGTTAAGACTCTTAAAATTAAATCATTCCTCCTCTGAACCTTATTGCACTGTCTCACGTGAGCTTTTGGTTGGCACCACATCTACACCATAACAGACATGATGGGTATTTCAGAACTTTCTAAAAATGTTCATGTTAAAACAGCCTCTTTATTTCTAGTTTCAAACATACCTTATTATATTCTGCAACTGACTAATGTCTCTCATGTGCACCCTAAACGTGTCACCTACTTGTGTGTAACAGAATGGTATTGTCAGAGTAGTATTATTTTGGTGATTTGGTGAGATAGGAGAAATGATAATTAAGTGTATATATCAGTAAAGATCCTTCATTTGTCTGATTTTTGTCTGGATATGTACTATGTCCAGATTGCTAGACAGTGCAAATATAAATGTGAATGCCAGCAAGGGCTATCAGGTGATTATCAGTAATGTGACATATGTATGCATAGAACATAATGAGGCACAAGTGTCAGTCTTCCCTCAGAGAGCTAGGAAGTTCTTTTTCTTTTGTTTGTTGTGGTTTTTTTTTTGTTTGTTTTTGTTTTTGCAGTACTGGGGATGAAATCCAATGGTGCTATTTTACAAAGCTACTTCCCTGACACTTTTTGTTTTTTATTTTGAGACAGGGTCTCACTAAGTTGCCCTGGCTGGCCTTGAACTTGAAATCATCCTGCCTTAGCCTCATGAGTGGCTGGTATTATAGGTGCATCCCACTGTGCCCTGCAGGAAGGTCTTAAAGTGGTGGATGATTAAGCCAGATCTAAAAAGACCCGATTCTCTCCAGGTTACCAACAGCACACCAGGCAGAGAGAGTGCCATAAGCAAAGCTGTGTGTTCACAGGACATTCTAGGAAAAGGAAGTAAATATGGCTTCTCTAAAGGAAATAAAGAGGAGCAAGATGAGAAATGAGACTGTAATGGTAGGAACAGACCAAAGCACCCAGAACCTGTTTTGAAAAACAATGATTACTCTGGGAGTGGTAGAGAAAATTGATGGGATGCAGACAAAGTCAGCAGTGAAGCAGTGGTCTGTACTAGCGGTAATCAGGTTTGGGGTAAGGTAGTAACCGTGAGGATTGAAAATAGAATATTGACGTTAAGGAGGTTACACTGGTTGGACCTGGTTGACAGTTGAATGTGTGAAGGAAGAAGGCAGACTCCCACATTTCTGGGCAGCCGAGTGGAAGGTGAATAAAGACATTGAGAAAGAGTAAGGTCAGTCTTGAATGTACAGAGTTTGAGGTGCTTATATATGTTTAAGTGCAGATAGCCAATAAACATTGTTTTCTGGTACCAAGTTGGAATAGAACACACATTTTTATAGTTAAGGCCCGTTTCAGTGACCTTCAGGTGTTACAAATATGTAAAACATCAGCTACTCGCCAATTTACCCATCTTATTTCTGATTAACTATGGCAACCAGAAGACTTGAATGAAACCCTGATAGTTTGTTCTAGCTTATTTGCTGCAGTAGTCTCAGATTCTGTTACCATTGGCAAGCATAAAATGCTTGTGACAATCAGCAATGAAATTGCACAAATTTAATTTATTGGCATACATTTAATGCAAAAAAGAGGAGGTTGTATTCTTAAGAATTTGAATAAACCATACTCTTTTGGCTACTGGAACCAACTGTACCTCTTAAAGTTTTCTCTATTAAGGTAACTAAGAGTAATTCTACTTTATCTGCCCTTGGTCTCTTTTGTGTCTCTGTCTCATTTTTAACTTTTGGAAAAAGATTTCTTTTTCTATATTATGCATCATCTATTTATCCCCCATCAACTGCTGTTTTAGGGGTACCCAGAAAAGTTGGTTTTTTTGTTTGTTTTGTTCTGCTTACAGTACTGAGCTACATTCCCAGCCCTTTTTTGTTTTTGTTTTTGAGACAGAGTATCCCTAAATTGCTGAGACTGGCCTCAAATTTGCAATCCACCTGCCTCAACCTTCTGAATCCCTGGGATTATAGGCATGCTCAAAGACTTCTTTTTTAAAATCTTCTGTTAAAATGTTCTTCTTAGTCTTTTATATTGCAGTTTGCCGGTTCTTCCTTATTTGCTGACTGGAATTCCTGGAAAGCATTTTTCATAGCTCATATAGTAGTATAAACTTAAAAACCAAATTGATATTTTACATAACTGTTAAGGGAAAAATGATTTTTGAATTCCAGAGAGTGAGAAAACCAGCAGTGTGTGGGGCATGTATGCCAAAGTCTCTTAAGAAACATTTACTTAAATACCTTTTTTTTTTTTTTTGTAAATATGGCACTATGAATTTTTTTTGCTTCTCTGAATCAGAATTCCAAGATTGAGTACTTATGATCGTTTTTGTATTTTTTCCCTTTAATGTTCTGGTTTGAATTTAATATGCTGCTCTCTTGTTGAGCCTTCTAAAGTAGTACATACAATGTTTGGGGTTTTCTCATGGGAAAAGAGATGAGGGGAGCTGAGAAGTTTTCGTTTGGATTTTTATGCCAGTAAAAACATTGTCCTCTTCCTTTTTGCCTGTACCTTTTATCTACTGTTTCATCCTTTCTAACTTTTAAATGTTTATATCATTGGTTAGACTGTTAAGTCAATAGGCCAAAGGAGATGCTGAGTCTTAATATACTAGCAGCTAGTCTAGGGAAGGATAGGTTGTGGTTGTTTGGTATTTGTACCTGTGACATACAGGTATAAAGAAGTAACATCCAAGATGGCATTCAAGGAGAGTTGACTGTAATGTACATTGACCTCTGTTAGAGAATCAAAAATGTGCTTCTATAAGGCATGAAAGTATTAAATTGGCATGTGGTATACTGCAGTACTTTACTGCCAGAGTTGCAAGCACACACCACATTCTAAGATTTTAGAAGACAACTGAAATTTCCTTCTCTTTTTGTTGGACTTCACAGTGTTATCGTTTTTAATGTTATTTAATAGATGATGTGCTGCAGTTTGAAAATTTGTCTGCTTTGAAGCCCTGTAAATCATTAGTTCTCCAATCATACATACAAGTTTGTTTAACATTGGAGTTTTGCCCTGACCCATATTTTTAAACAGAGACTGAGTATTCTGATTATGTACAACAGAAGCTTGTTTCAATTTGAATATTGTATTTTTATGTGGGTGTATTAAGAAAGCCTTTTTAAGCCAGTTAACATTTCTCTACCAAATCTGTTTTGTTTACCCACAGCTTAATATTTGGAATGGTTCATTTATGAATACAATAATATTACTATATGTCCGTGTTAATCAGAATAATAATGTTATCAAGGTAATGAAATGGAATTAGAAGGGCTGGGAATATAGCTCAGTTGGTAGAGTGCCTACCTCGCAAGCACAAGGCCCTGAGTTCAATCCCCAGCAGCAAAGGAAAAAAAAAAAAAAAAAAAGAAATGGAATTAGAATAACAAAATATTAAGCTAGAAAGAAATTGAAGAGTATGATAATAGCCAGGCATGGTGACGCACACCTGTATTCCCAGTGACTAGAGAGAGTGAGACAAGAGGATCTCAAGTTCAAGGCCAGCCTCAGTAACTTTGTGAGGCTCTAAGCAGCCTAGTGAGAACATCTGTTTTAGTACTCATAGTAAACCAAACTGTTTTTACTAGGAATATTTAACATTCTTTGATTAAATTAATTGACGCTATTCTAAACATTGCTATTCATATGAAAAGTAAAACACTTTATCATATTTTCAATTGGATCTGCTAACATCCATTTTTTTAGTAGAGACCTAATTTTGCTCTTTCCACATGAATTTTCTCAACACCATTGTATAGTCTTGTTGACCTTTCTGTGCTCGTCTGTATTGCTATGTCTGTGTTACAACAAGGTTCCTTTTTCAGGATTTGGTATGAAGATTATACTAGCCTCATACTTGGACTTTCCTTTTTTTCTTGTCTTTCTTTTTAAACTTCGGGAACATTCTTAATAACATTGGCATTAGTACTTATATGTTTGTAATATTTACCTCAAAGCTGTCTAGCCTGGGTTTTTGTGTGGGTGTTGGGGGATGGAAGCCTGTGCATCCCCATGCTAGGTAAGTTCCCTCCTGAGCTGCATCCCAGCCCACTAGACCATTTTGTGGGGAAGTGGGACAGTAGGTGTATTCAAACTTTCTTTTATTTCTTGAGTCATTTGTGGTACGTTATAATTTTTCAAAAAATATTTTTACTTTCTCAAAGTTTTCTAATTTATTGGCATAATGTTGATCGAATTGTTATTTCTTAATCTATATGCTGTCCTGGAATGAATTTCCTTCTTTCTGACATGTGAATACTTTAGTAATTGTTTTAGCAAGGGTCTTTGGATGAGAAATTGGTTTGCTTTGTCTGAAAATGTTTTTGTTTAGCTCTCACTTTCGAAAGATAGTGTATCTGGGTATAGAAACAAAAAACAAGTTGGGTTTTTCTCTCACTGAAGTGACTTCATTAGCTTTTGTTCTCAGCAAGTCTGCTGTCACTTTCCTTCTGTCTTTAGTAGAATGATTGTGTGTCTTAACTGGGACAAAGTGTGGAATAGTCCCAATTTATTCCTGTTGTCTTGGGATCCTATCTGGCTTAGCATTGTTTCAGACAAATGTGTCTCAGTTTGGAAAATAAAATATGTGGTCCCCCTATTCAGATATTCTCTTTGTTTTACATGTTTTACTACAAAGTGTGTGTGGTAGGTTGATTTTTATTGATCATATTTGATGTGTTGCATTTACTCAAATCAAGTCTTCATGGTTTTCATCAGCTCTGGAGAATTCTCTGATTTTTTACCTTTTCCATTCTGTCTTTTTCTGGAAACCTTTTTAGGATCTATTTGATGTCTCCCATGTCTGTCTCAACCATTCTCTTCCTATTTCATTTTTTGTTTGCTATTCTGGATTGTTTACATGTTTCTCTTTTTAGAACACTAACTTGTTCTTCAGGTGCAATTATTAGGTTGTTTAGCATAACGGTTTGAAGCTTTTGATCTTAAAGGCTGATATTTTCCATTTTTCAAAATTTTATTTCATTTCTATTCAAATCTGCCTATTTTTTCATAGTGTCTTATTCTCTTAAGCTTTTGATTACTTCAACATTTATACTCATCTCTGTCATATTATTCAGTTTCTTAGATTCTGAGCTGAGCTGGAATAGTTTTATCTGTGGGAACCTCATATGACTTGGGTTGAAAAAGAGGTTTTTGCCTTTAATTCCACCTGGCACAGAAGTCTCATTGGCCCAAGGGCAGTTTATATGTCAGTTTCTTTTCCTGCCTGAACCAGAGTTTGACACCTGTCCTTAGTAAGTTTTTGTTTTTCCTTTACCCAGACCTCAGATCAGGACAGATAAGATTTATTATTTCCCTGTACTGGTGGGCAGATTTTAAAACTTTTAGTTTAATTATATTTTTAGGTTCCCCTTTTTATTATTGAGATGCTTTGTTATCTAATGCAAATTAAGAATCCAAGATGGGTGCCGTGGTGCACACTCCCAGCTTCCTGGGAGGCTAAGGCAGGAGGATTGCAAGTTCTAGGCCAGCCTGAAAAAATGAAATTAAAAAGGCTCAAAATAAAAAAGGCTCAGTAGTTGAGCACCCCTGGTTCAATCCCCAGTACTGCCAAAAAAGAAAGGAAAAAAAAAAGAATCCCTAGGGTCTGGGTTCCAACACCCTAATTGATGCAGGCCCAGAGCAATCTGTTGTGCTTTTAGAGATTTAAGACACAGCCCCTTGATTACCAAGACCCCGGACTAACATTCCCATATACATCCTGATACAGGTTACATTCCATGCTTACGATGCTGGTTTTTAGTTCCTTATTAGTTTCTGGCCCTGGTTGATTTCCCTTAATCTTTAGTTACTACAGCCATGCATTTAAGAGGATTGTTGTATTATTTTTATAGCAGCCCTAAATGTTTGCAGCAGGAACTTTGCAAGCCAACTGGTTTGCCATATTGCTGGAACCAAAAAACACCAAGTGTGTAGGATATTTTCAAATGCATTTTTTCTTTGTTTTTTTTTTTTGTTTGTTTTTTGTTTGTTTTTTGTTTTTTTTTTTTTTAAATATCAAGATGCAAACTGCTTCAAGTGAACAAAATCATTGGAAATTAAGCTTGTAAGCTTTCTAACCCAAAGTCTCACAACCAGTGAGAGCCAAGATTAAAACTCTAATCTCGAACTCCAGGTTCAGGTATCTTTCCAATATTCTCTTCTTTTCACTGAAAAGCTTGACCTTTTACTTCTTGCTCGTAGACTGAACTTTAAAGGGAATCTAGTTTTTAATATGGTTTAGTGGAAGGAGCATAGGATTTGAGGCAAGACCTAAATTTTAATCCACTTAATTGTTTATGACTTTAGGCATACTGTTTACAAAAAGATTTTTAACATTTTGCATTGCCCATTCAGAGTCCCCTTGAGGAAAATATATAAAGTTAAAGAAAAAAGAAGAACCACCTTGGACACCCCCTCAACCTACCAAATCAGAAAATATTGCTTTGTTTTATTTTGCTGTGCTGGGGATCAAACCCCAGGACCTGTGCCCTATAGGTAAGTGCTCTGCTACTGAGCAATGCCCCCAACTCTGAATCAGAATTTTGATTGTGGCAATATGTTTTTGTTTTAATCAGCACCCTCAAGTAATTTAATTAGCCACCGTTTGGAGATCACTAGTAGTTATTCCTTCCACCATGACCTCTCTTAATGGCCAGTAGATGTAACCAAGAGAACAGTTTTTGTCCTTTTCTGTAACAGAGGCAATTTGAATCTCAAAATCTACAATCCCACTTAACATCCAGCTTGCTAGATTTCTCTCTTTTAAAGAATGAGTGTGATGGCTTCCTCAGCAGTGTTATGGTAAGGATTAAATAAAACAAATTCCGAAGTAGTCTCAAAAGATTAATCCCCAAACTTTTATGAATCTTCGAATTTGTGAGACCACAAAAGCAGCACTTCCTCAGAGTTCCATGGCTCATTGGTCTTAGAAATTGGAAAACTACACATTATATCTCTCCTAGAAATTCACTGTGTACGTTAGCATACAGAAGATCTTAGAAATTTTTCTGTTTAAAACTGCTTTTATTTTAAATTGGCAATTCCCAAACCGGAATTTCTTTTATTCATGTAATCCTATTAGTGACCAGTATGCAGTGCACACTGCATTGTGGGGCATTTTCAGTCTTGTTTTTGTTTTCATTTGAAATAGAGGAATTGTTTCTACTTCATGAAGGGTGTGTTGGGTGAAACGCAAGGGGAGAGTTCAGAGGTAAGGCCGCCAGGGTTTGCTGCCTCTGTGCCCTGCTGCTGCAGCCTAGCCAGCATAACCAGAATGAACTGTCATCAGCCTGTGGGTCGCTCTTGACAGACTCAGACTAATCAAATCTGAGTTCCAGAATCATACTCTACTTTTAATGCCTGGCACAGCAAGGACTCAATTTTTCACAACCACATATCTTCTGAAATTTTCAATAAATGGGCAAAAATGTTTAACATCGATATTTTATATAATCTTTTGTTCATTATAAATTAACACCATGGAGTATACACAAATTCATATTGGATGAATTAATCAGTATTTTGAGTTTATATTTTCAGAATACACCTGAGTCCATCATGAAACTTTTTGATTTTTAAAGTATCTTGATCTGTTACGTTTCAGGCCCAAGTACTTTTGATCTCTCTAGCACTAAAAGGAATAAACCTCTTAGTCTCATCTTAGTCTCATGTGTATAATAGAAAACGCTTTTTTTTTTTTTTTAGTTATACATGCAGCAGAATGCATTTTGATTCACTGTACAAAAATAGAGTACAACTTTTCATTTCCGTAGTTATAGAGCCACACCATTCATGTGGTCATACATGTACATAGGGTAATGATATTTGTCTCCTTCCACCATCTTTCCTTCCCCTTTAATTGTCTCATTCCACCATCTTTCCTTCCCCTTTCCACCTCTTTAATTGATTTGGTCTGGGGGTTTTTTGTGTGTGGGTTTTTTGTTTGTTTGTTTGTTTGTTTTGGTACCAGGGATTGAACCCAGGGGTGCTTAACCAGTGAGCCACATTCCCAACCCTTTTTATATTTTATTTAGAGACAGGGTCTTGCTGAGTTGCTTAGGGCCTAAGTTACTAAGGCTGGCTTTGAACTCACAATCCTCCTACCTCAGCCTCCTGAGCCTCTGGGTAGTTGATGTTTTGCTGCTGGACTTTGTGGAAGCTGAGTTAACTGTACTATCCAAAATGTGCTTATCTAAAATGTGCTTAGGATTCAAGGAGCTCATAGCTGTGTACTCCTGTTCCCATTACTGCTTTTTTGTCACTCCATTGTCCCTATCTGTATCATCTATCAATTGTCAGCACAGAGAAGGTGTTTCCTCTTTTGAGTTTAATTACTACAAGGCTTGTTAAAAATCAGTTACTGACTAGTAACTTGGTTTAATTGTAGAGGATTAAGCAGAAACTGAAGTACCTTAAACCAACAAGGAAATTAGTGCCTGATTCTTGGTACCTTTGTTTCTCATATATAAAAGCTATGTATATTTATTAAAAAGATATTACATTCAAAATGATACTCAGTTTTTGCAGTAGAAATGTTGTATGGATAAAAGAATCTTCAAAGAACTTGGAGTAATTTATAAAGAAGATACGACTTTTGCAGTAAGTTCCTTCTACTATAGCTGTATTACTAAAACCTCAGAGATATAAAATATGAATTATGTTTATGGGCCTTTCATGTCAGTTTTTCTCAAACTTTCTTAATATATAGACCATTTTTGAAGGGGAATGGTATCTCACAGACCTTTCAGTATTGATTTACTGTTTTGATTTTAATGTAACATATTAACAAACATAGAACTAGGTGTAAATTCCTCAAGGTTGTTGCTCTTACACAACTATAAACTGATTTACAGATTTTAAACAAACCATAAAACCAATTACATTCAAATTAGCAGCATACATTTGATGTGCTTGATGATATGTGATACAGCTATACCATACATTCTGTTCTTTTTATGATGTAAAATTCGCATAGCATAAAATTTACCATTTTGAAAGTATACAATTCGTTGGCTTCACAGTGTTGTGCAACCATCACCACTGTCTGATTCCATAACATTTTCATCGTCCCAAAAACAACAAAAAAAAGTCACTGTAATTTCCTTTTTGAGTTCAGCGCACCAGTGCTGCTGTGTGCCTGTGATGACTCAACTCTCCTGCCGTTTTTCTGCATTCAAAGCACTGAGAAACTCTGGTTCTTAATGTAATTTGACCACCACCACCCAACAGCAGTGCCGAGGATTGAACCTCAGGGCCTCATGCATGCTAGGCAAGTGTTCTGCCACAAACTTGGCCCCAGTCATCACTTGATAGAGTGCATCATTTTCATGTCAAGCCCACTTTGTTCCTTTTTATTAGCCCTCAATTAAAGTACAACTGCTTGGTAGTAGTATACCTCTAAACAGGAACGTGAACACCAAAATCATGATGCAGTGCTTGATCAGCAACTGAACCTGAATATGTTTATATTATTTCTTAACACTCATAAAAATGAAAATACATTATTTTTAAATGCCCAGAGGAAACTCATGCAGCACCAAGACTACCTCAAGATCCCATATTAAGAAGCACTAGTATAAATATTCTTGAGGTTTTACATGTGCTGCTTAATGAGAATGAGGAGCATGGGCATTTTTAAATCTGATACTATGCTTTTAAATGTTTAGGATAATTGCCCTGCTGTCTGGAAATTATCTTTTTGGGAAAGTTTTATTTGTATCTCATTTTAGTAAGATCAAAATTTTATTTACATAATTTTTTTCACTGGGAATATGAAAAATACTCCCTTTTGGAAACTTCAAATTGATAATAAAGTGAAATAATTTCATATTTAGCCCTTGCATTCTCATTTTGCTCTTATATATTATTTTGTAACTTAAAATAGATAAATGTAGGCTTTGCCTACAAAATGAGCCTATTGTTTTCAAACAGTAACTTATTTGAGAGGTTTTTTTTAACTATTGACACAATTGCATGTATTCGTGGGGTACAGTGTGATAATTTTTTTTCTTTTTTTTAATTTTTTAAATTTTTACAGATTTCATTTTGATTCATTGTACACAAATGGGGTACAAATTTTCATTTCTATGGTTGTGCATGATGTACATTCATACCATTCATGTAATCATACATGTGCATAGGGTAATGATGTCTGTCTCATTCTACCATTTTTCATACCCCTTCCCCCTCCCGCTCTCATTTTCCCTCTTCGTAATCTAGTTCCTCCATTCTTCTCTCACACCCTACCCCCCCAACCTGATTCTATATCACCATCCACTTACCAGTGTGATAATTTGATAAGTTCATGCAATGTGTAACGATCAGATCGAGGTGATTAGCATTTCTGTCTCCTTAAACATTTATCATTTCTTTGTGTTGGAAACCTTGAAACACTTCTAGTTCTTTATAAAATAAATAATAAGTTGTTGTAAATGGTGGTCAACCCTTCTGTGGTGTAGGGCATTAGCACTATTCCTCTAAATGGACTGTATTTGGTACCCATTTTCCAGCCTTTGTATCTACCCTCCCCCATGCCCTTCCTAGCCTCTAGTGAATAGTACTCACTTTCTACTTCTGAGAGCAGCTTTTTAAGCTTCAACATATGAATGAGAACAGTACTTTTCTTTCTGTGCCTGACTTTACTTTTGGATTTTTTAGTAACTGTAGAGTAATTACTTCTAATAACAGAGTTATGATTTTTTCTTTATGCCAAAAGTAATCAAGTTGGGTTCTTATAAAACTGTAATATGAGCTGATTCTAGATTCTGATGGATAATTTTTTACACATCATATCAGAAAAACATCTTCAAATGGGACAACTTTTCAAGAAAAAAAAATCATACTATCCCTAAAGATCAGAGAGTAAGTGACAGAGTGGCAAGAGATGAGACTGTGACCAAACCATGACATGCTTTATGAACTAAGCAAATAAGATTTAATTTTAGGAGGGCTGGGGATATAGCTCAGTTGGTAGAGTGCTTGCCTCACAAGTAAAAAGCCCTCCTAAAATTACATAAAAAAAATGGATAAAAGAAATCACCTTAGATTTCTTTTATTCTGAAATCCAAGGGGAAGTCATTTAACCATTTTTTTAATGTAATTAATAAGCATTTACTAAACTAGTCTTTTTAATTTTATCTAAATTTTACTGGTTTTTTAAATTTTATCTAAACTTATTATGTATCAGTAGATGGGCTAAGAAAAGCATAATCTACCATTTATCTACCATTTAATCTACCATGAATTTTGTCATATATTTAAGAACTAATTAGTTATTAATCTTTTTCATAACTGAAATACTTTTGCTTATAGAGATATAGTTTTTAAGTGTGAAGTTGATCTTTATACCACTGTCTAATGTAGTTAAGTCTAGCCCTTGGTAGGCAAAACTTGCTATTTGAAAATTTTTGTCAGAGGTTAATCAAATATGTTTAAATCCATGATTTTGTGTGTTGGGGGTGGGGTGCTGGATCCAGGTCCTCACACTGGGCAAGTGCTCTACCACTGAGCTACATCCCCAGCCTGCAGGAGTTCTTAAAGATATTTAAAAGTAATAATAAACTGAGTACAGTGGCACACACCTGTAATCCCAGCTAACCACCCACGTGGCTGAGGCAGGAGGATTGTGAGTTCAGAGCCACCTCAGCAATTTTGTTAGACCCTGTTTGAAAATAAAAAAATAAAATGGACTGGGATTATTCAGTGGTAGCATACCCCTTGGTTCAATCTCCAGTGAAACAGAAATAAATGAATTAGTTAATAATAATAAAAATAATTGGTCACATGCAGAGAATGGTAGGAGAGCAATTGGCCAAGAATTGAGTACCCTACCTTTTCTATGTGATTAGAATCAATGGATAACCAAATGGTAGATGAGCAAAGTGTATTCCAACTAACAAAAAATAAGTAAATTATATTATTATAGTGTCACCATTTTACAGTACCTACTAACTGAATAGGTGAGGTAGTAAGCTTCATTGGCTCCAGAAATCACAAAAAGAGGCATTGCTCTTGCCAAACACTCTTTGTGTGTTGTCTTGCCAAGGGGTGTGGAACCTAAGTGATCCAATCTCTGGATCCATCTGTCAGTTTTTAGAAAACACCCAAACCTGAGGGACTATACAGGTCAAATAGCCTAGGTTCTTCCACAGATAAATTACAGAGAAATGAAAGAATGCTTGAGAAACCCATGGATTAAAAGAAAACTAAAAGACTGACTGAGCACAGCTGAACTGTAAAATCTAGGAAAGCACACATAGGTGCTAAAACCACAAAGAAAACAACAAGGAAATCATCACTATAAAAATCAAATAACAGTTACTTACATCTGGAGGGGAGGGTGTTATGTTTGGGGTGGAACACATGGAAGAGGCTTCTGAGGTGGTTGACCAAATTCTGTTTCTGAACTGAAGTGATTTTCACATTATAATTCAGTTGGTCATACATTGAAGTATTGGAAAAGATACACAAATAGTATTCCTAAGTATTTCTTGCCAAATTGGATAAATTATAAGTCCCGTGTGAGTGTAAATATATATTTTTTCATCAACTGCAGCTACAATTCTTAAACTTTTTTGTCTCAGAATGATCCCAAAGTGCTCTTATTTATGTGGGTTATAGCTGAAGCATTTGCTATGTTAGAAATTAAAAGCACAAGCCACATGCAGTTGGGCACACCTGTAATTCTAGTGGCTGAGGCAGGAGGATCGCAAGTTCAAAGCCAGCCTCAACAACTTATCAAGGCCCTAAGTAACTTGATGAGACCCTGTCTCAAAAGGGTGGGTGGGGAGTTTGGGGTGAGACTGGAGATGTGGCTCAGTGGTCAAGACCCCCTGGATTCAATCCCTGGAACTAAAAAAAAAAAAGAAAAGAAAAACTTTTAGAATGTATTTAATTCATTTAAAATAACCACCATAAACTTTATAAAAGCCTTAAAGAGAGCATTTTCCAAGACATAACACAAAAACTTTTAGTAAGGTATCATTTGTTTTACTTTTTTTGTGAATTTCTTTAATGTCTGGCTTAATGGAATAAGGAGGTAAATTCTCCTTTTTTGCTTCTATTTTTGTTCTGTTGTGTTGCTGGGATTTGATCCCAGGGGTACTTTACCACTGAGCTGTGTATCTTTAGTTCTTTTTCAAGACAGGGTCTCACTGTGTTGCTTAGGGCCTTGCTGAGTTGCTGAGCCTGGCCTAGAACTTGAGATCCGCCTGCTTCAGCCTCCCCAGCCTCTGGGATTAAAGATGTGTGCCACCATGCCCTACTTGCTTCTATATTTAATGCATTATGATAATATTGTTTTGGTTAAAGTGTATGAACAAAATCCAGGGTCACACAGATATGCAATTTGAAAGAGGAAGAGTATTTTATTAACCTTTTCAGATAATTATGAATGTTCCTCAGTACTTCTAAAAGTGGTCATTTTGTAAAGGTTAGTTGCAGTGTAGACTGTGAAACTGTATCTGAACTTCCCTATTTTACCCAAAAACCCATTGGTATGCAGCAGAAGTATTTTATGCATACTTCCATTTTGTCACATGGAATATTAAAAAGATATCTCAAGGTTGAGATTTAATAAAAAGAAATTTTCTCCTTTTTTCATCAAAGACATTCTCAGGTAATATTCTCTGAGTCTTTCTTTTGTTTTAAATGCTGTGTGGCAGCAAAGAAAGACTGCCAGTACACTTCGAAGCCACTGCCTTGGTTCTCAGTATGGCACCAGTGGTTTCATCCACCATTGCCTTTGCACCTTTGGTGTACCACTTGTGTCAGTACAGTGAAGAAGGTAAAAATAATAGCTTGGTGTTATTGTGAAAATATCCTGAATCTTATAGACCTCCCAGAAGAGTCTGAGGAATCCCTAGCGGTCCATGGACCACATTTTTGAGATGCACGAACTAGAGGATTTTGTATATGCTCTCTGGCTGTTATAATCAGCACTCATCTTGGTTTTATTTTCAGAAAGATGTGAAAATAACTTGTGTTTTTAAGGAATTGACACACAATATGGCTTTTCCTTGCTTGTCAGGAATTAAGAATTTGATATTTTATGGCAGTTACTTTTGGGTGTCAACAATTAAATAAAATATTTAGGACTGTAGTGTTAAGGTGCTATGGTGATTGACAGTGTGTTTCAAAATAGTCTATTTCACATCATCTGGGAAATATATAAGCCCGTTTACTTTTTGGATTGCTATAACTGAATACATTTCTCTCACAAGTGTTTGTTGCTGTAAATTTATTTAAGGAAATAAGATTTAAGAATATGAAAGCAGATTTTGATAGTATTGAAAGGTTAGTAACTTTTTAAAACATATACAACATTATTTTCCCCCCTTGAGGTAACCGAATACAGAATCCTATTTCTTCTCTTACCATTTTCTACCAGTAAGGTAGGGACGAGGTGAAAGTATCAGAAACATTTAAAGACATTCCACTGTAGTAAAGCAGTTATTTATTGACTGCAAACTCATTAAGGGAAATCAGAATACATATGATCAAGATATAAAAATGTGTTTGCTGAGTACTAGAAAGATCAATATGATCTGAAAATCCAGAAAAACTTCACTAGGGATTTAAGACAAACCAATAATGTAGAAAAAAGGAAATGTTGTAAACAGAATGTATTTGGGTATGAACAAAGCATTAGATAAACAAAATCTCAGATACCCTTGTAGACATAATATAATTGACTAAAATGTAAAATTTAATAAAGTCTCAAATATTTGTGGAATTGTTGAATAATTAGTCAACTGGCCATACCCAAGAGTGCTAATCAATGATTGAGTCATAGCTAGGAACACTGTCTCTGTGATGAACCAGGGCTCTGACCAGGCACCTGTCCTTTTTTTTTAATAGAAGACATGTTTTTTTGTTTGTTTGTTTGTTTTTTGAACCAGGGATTGAACTCAAGGACTCTCAGTCACTGAGCCACATCCCCAGCCCTATTTTGTATTTTATTTAGAGACAGGGTCTCACCGAGTTGCTTAGGGCCTCACTAAGTTGCTGAGGCTGGCTTTGAACTCCCGAACCTCCTGACTCAGCCTCCCGAGTCACTTGGATTATAGGCATGCACCACCACGCCCGGCAGAAGAAATGTATTTTTATCAATGACTTGGATAAGGACTTTCGTTCAGTATGTGCTTATTGAATATCTCCTGTGAGCTATGTATTCCAACATGTCCTCAAAAATTAAAAAGAATTAAGATATATCCTATCTTTTAATCTCAATGGAATTATTCTTTAATCTACAATCTCAAGGGAAGCTGTTACATAAACAACTGCTGGAATAGAAGTTTCATAGGCTGGTCATATACAGGTAAAGGGGCTAATTGTTTGAGATGAGCTGGAAAGATCTCATTAGACTGGAACAGTTCTCCAAATCTGACAGAATACAATTTTATACAGACAAGTCAAGATCCTACATGTAGTATGGGTGTCATTGATACATGTGTATCACATGGGAGAGATCCAGTTTAACAACATGTTTCAGAAAGAATTGAAAAAAAAAAAAAGGACTTTGGAATTTCTGGCATGGTATCACTTGAAAGTCTTTCTACTACACAACACCCAGAAATGCTTACTGTTAAATCCTTTTTTTTTCTTATGTTTTGTTGTTGTTGTTATTTTCTACTTTTTATTTGTTTTGTTAAGTCCTTTAAGCCCAGAATTAATCTTTAAAAAAAAAAAAATGACAATCCTTTGAGAGCAAAAATGAATGGGAAGAATTCCATTTCCTGTTGTAAGACAAACTAATTTTTCTGAACTACCCTGCCATTACAGTAGATTAGATCCTTTTGAGATTTGAATAGCCTTGTTTTAATGTGTTGACAAGCTAGCAAAAAATGAAGGAAATCTCTAAATCCCTTACACATTAATTAAATGAACATACTCAGTCTGCAACATGGGGAGTAGGGAAATTAAAGTTTCTATAGGATCAAATACCAAAAAGTTTCTATAGGATCAAGTACCAAAATGCAAGACTTTTGCCCACTACAGATGAGGAAGTCAAAGCTGAAATTGCCCCATCAATCTAGGACCCTAGAAAGTTATTGGTGATGTTAGCATTCCCTGGCCATTAGCAGAAGCAGGAAAACAAAAAAATTATAAATAAAGTTACCATACACATACATGCACATGCTTACAGAAAAAGCCACCATAAATGAGATTCTGTTGGAACTATAAGCAGATTTAGATTACCCCACCCTCCCTTGCTCACACATCCGATACTGACTGAATAGTGAAAATTCACCATATACAGAACAAAAAAACAAATATACATAAAATGTTCAGCAAAATAATCTTTAAAATGAGTAGGCAAGAAAGTGACCATCTAAAATGACAAGATGAATTAGAATAAGAATTAAATAGGATATTTATAAGTTTAAAATAATACTTGTTGAGGGATGGGGTGTAGCTCAGTGGTAGAGTGATTGCCTACCATCTATGAGGCCCTTGGTTCAGTCCCCAGTGCAGCATACTTTAAAAAAAAAAAAAGTGTATTTTTCAACTCAGTGAACAGATTTGCTCTAGAGAACTAGAGAACTAGATCTGAGTATATTGTTTAGCATAGGGCCAACAGAGGACTTGAAAAGCATGAAGACTAAGAGGGAGGATAGATTATCTAACATTCCTAGAGAAAATGAAGGAGAGGAACATATTTGGTGATTATTTTCTGAGAATTTTCTAAAACTGAAAAGACATGAATCTTTAATGGAACTCCACATATAAAAAGGGGCTACATTTTTTAAAAATCACACATAGACACATTGCACTAAAGCCACAAACACAACAAAACATCAGAAAGATAACATGACCTGTAGAAAAAAGACAGGCCAACAGCACAGAAGGCTGGAAGCCAAAAGAGAAAAATTCATCCTGGTGTTGTGTCCCCAGCCAAATGATCTTTCAGAAAGGAAGCCACTGTAAGTAATTTTAAGTAACCAAAAACCGAGTTTACCACCAGCCCACCAGCACTTTGTTTCTTATGGAACTTTCTTTACTTCTGAAAGGGTATACTTTAAAGAGGGAGGAAGACACCATGGAAATGTGTTTGGTTATGTAAGAAGTAAAAATGAGCCAGCTGTAATGTGCACGCCTATCCAGAAACTGAGGCAGGAGATCACAAGTCTGACACCAGTCTGAGCAACTTAGCTAAGGCCCAGTCTCAAAATTTAAAGGAAAAAAAATTGTTTTGAAAGGTGGCTGGGGATGTAGTTAGTGATAGAGTGCCCCAGGTCCCATCTGCAGTACCAATACTGCAAAAAATGAAGAAGACCAAAGAAATAGGTAAACCTAAACTAACATTGTATCAAATAATAGTAATGTCTGATTTTAGGGCTAAAAAGACAAAACCAAAATAATGGACAATAACAAAGTAACAGAGGAGACCCAATCATAGTTGGTATTGTAAGGTCATTGTGTTATTCAAAAGGGGACAAGAGCCGGGCACGGTGGTGCACGCCTGTAATCCAAGCGACTTGGGAGGCTGAGTGAGGAGGATCGCAAGTTCAAAGCAGCCTCAGCAACTTAGCGAGGCCCTAAGCAACTCAGTGAGACCCTGTCTCTAAATAAAATACAAAATAGGGCTGGGGATGTGGCTCAGTGGCCGAGTGTCTCTGAGTTCAATCCCTGGTTCTAAATAAATAAATAAATAAATAAGGGGACAAGATTGCTTAACTAGGGGCTTTATTTAGAATTATGATAAATAGTATTGGAGATAAAAATAGAATTCTGAAGCAAGCAAACAAATTTTATTTTTTACCTTAAGAAATAAAGCCAAAGAAAGAAAAAGCAAAGTAAAAAGTAGAATAAAAGCATGAAGGAAGAAATGAGCCCAGGTGTCTTAGTAATGACAGATATTAAGAAATCTCAAAGTTAAATGCAGTATGGTTGAGTTGAAAGCAGTGACACAGACGAAACTCACCTTCACTACATCACCACTACCGCCCAGCCAGCACACGCACCCCATATAGTAGTTCTTTCCAGTTTCCTGTTAGATCTAAAGGTGGAAGTAAAAAGAAGCAAAGATTTTACAGGTAATACGGCAGAATATGACTTTGGATTAGGAAAAGATTCCTTAAGCAAGACAAGCAAAGCATTAATTATAAAGGAATGATAAAGCGGACTATATCTTTTAAAAAATTTCTCTTCATTAAGGGGCTGGGAATATAGCTCAGTTGGTAGAGTGCCTGCCTTACAAGCACAAGGCCCTGGGTTCAATCCCCAGCACCGCCAAAAAAAAAAAAAAAATTCCCTTCATCAAAAGACACCATTTGAATGAAAAAGCAATCCACAGAGTGAAAGATTGTATGTAACTGACAGACAGACCTTTGAGGATCATAAGTTACCATAGAAGAAAAGATTCAGCTCCTAAATTTGTGTGTGCCTCAT
Organism: Glaucomys volans; assembly: GCA_020662805.1. Classification (NCBI taxonomy): domain Eukaryota; kingdom Metazoa; phylum Chordata; class Mammalia; order Rodentia; family Sciuridae; genus Glaucomys; species Glaucomys volans. The sequence goes on along the minus strand of JAJEJO010004314.1, from coordinate 91,448 downwards.
GAAATAGCTTCAAAATATATAAAAACTGATAAAACTAGGGCAGAACTACAAATCCAGTAACATAGTAAAAATTTTCAGTCAGTTATTGATAGAACAAGGAGCCAAAAAAATCTTAGGATGTGAACACAAGGTAACAGATTGGATTTGATGGACATTCTCAAGCAGACATGGAATGTTTACAGAAATGAACTAGAAGCCCTCGGGCCCAGAAGAATGAGCATGACAGATTGGAAACCAAGAATCCAGTAGGTTCTTAGTGAAAAAGGAATGGGGAGTACACTTGGACTAGGCAGACTGGAGGTCAGATTGTTTACCAGATTTGTGGTAGATTTCACCCTCATATCTTGAGCTCTACAATGAAACCTAATTCTTAATTGGAAGCAGAACACAAATTTCAAAGTACTTTAAAGGAATTTTTAAAAGTTATTTTAATGTACTAGATTGAACCACTTAAAATTGCAATTTTTATAGGTGAAGTATGTTTGGATATTTGACCTTTTTTTTTTTTTTAAATATTTTTAGTTGTAGATGGACACAATGCCTTTATGTAGATGGATTGAATCTAGTGCCTTGTGCATGCTAGGCAAGCACATTACCACTGAGGCACAACCCCAGTCCCTGGATATTTGGCATTTTTATATGGTTCAGCTTAACAGAAGAAGGGGAATTGAACTTTCTGTGTTCGTTTTTTTTTACTCGCCCTCTTGTAGAAAACACATATTAGTAGGCCAGAATTCAACATCTTTCAAAACTATCTGTACTGGAGTCTCCCTGACTGCATTTAATATTTTACACACTAGAAGGCATCACAGGCATTAGTAATGATGTATTCTCAGAGTAAAAGTGGGTTTTTTTTCAGTGAACAACTTGGCTTTTCCCAGGATCCTTTAAAAAGTCAGTACTCTAACAAGTATGTGCACAAAATGTGTGATCTTATCCATAGTTGACCAGGAAATATTTCCCTAGGACTGTAGGCTTCTGGCAGCAGTAGCCAACCAAGGTCCTGAAATGGGAACAGGTGGATAAAGTCAAAATAATTTTCTTAAAGTTTTCTGATGTCTCTGGACAAAGCTTTAAATACTCTATTTCTAGTTTGTATTTTACAATTGAATTGCATTTTTTAGAGAATCTCATAAACTGACACGGTAGAGAAATTAACACTACAGGCAGAATTGGTTTATTATTCTCACTTCTTGAAGCTTAACTTCCACATTTACAATTAAGTGATTTTTCTTCCTAGTGTAGCACTAGTCTTCCTGGTTGAACGCCTGTTGCTCTTTAGGATTCAGTTGTTGCTCTGGCAACCATCAGAGCCCAGCCCAGACATCCTCAGCTCATTGCTTCCTGGAGTGGGTCACCAGCATAGCTGCCTGCTTCAGAGCGCATGGCTGTCAGTGCTAGTCCCATTGTTACCACTTGAATACAAGTTGTTTTTATGCATTAGTTATGCCAAAGTAGTTACAGAAAAGTTTAGCATTTGAGAATTCATTAGTTAAAAGCAGCGTAGTGGGGGTGGGGTTAGGAGAAGTGTGGTAAAAAGGTGTGTAACCAGTGTTGAAGGCCAAGTGCCTCTTAATGTTCTTTCCCCCACCTAACCAAGAAGGTATTGTAGCACTGCTGTCACTCTGCCAGGAGTCAGGGAACTCTCAGTCATGCCCAGGGCAGTATTTTTAAAAAGCACTGCAGACCTTCAAGGCTCTTGCTCTCAATAATTGTGCAGTTCTGAACTTACTGAACCCTGTTGAGTGAGTTAGGATAGATGTTTAGTTCATTACAGTTTTGGAAGTCTTAAATTTCTGAAGAAAATGTTAGTTCTGAGCATTTTGCTTTAAACCTAATTACCAAAGAGGAAGACAGAGTTTTAAGTTCCAAAGCATATTTTTAAGGTCATTCTTACTGAGGTCTGGATTTTGTTTGTTTGTTGTGGGGTTTAGGGGCTTTTTGTTTAATTAGCATGGTAGCACAAGCCTACAACCCCAGCATCTTTCTGGAGGTTAAGGAAAGAGCATCACAAATATAAAGTCAGAGTGGGCAATTTAGCAAGACCCTGTCTCAAAATAAATAATAAAAAGCGCTGGGGATGTAGCCCAGTAGTATGGTGCCCCTGGGTTTAATCCCCAGTACCACACACAAAAAATATATATATAGCATGCATGTTAGGTTTGTTTTTTGCTTAACTTACAACCATACCCTCGAATATTCCAGTATCCATTTGGGCTGAATGAATGTAAAATTATCTTCTCAGAAGCAGTTTATTTAATCTCACTTGTTTCATGGGCTTATGAGGACATTTTCAAAGAAACACTTGCCTGAAGATTTAATTAGTATTAATGCCATTTGTTGAAGGACTATTTCATGTTTATAAACTTCAGGAGCTATTTTTTGAGAAAAGCAAATTATATCCCCTTCTAATGAATAAGATTTGTTGGTGAGATTATGTTGAGGTGATTAGGCTGTGTCCTGTTTGTTTCTGTAAACATTACTGTTTTCATTTCAGCTACTAGGTTATCAAGTTCCTTTCAAGTTACCTATTTGGTTCTGCACATTTTGCATAGACTTTCCTTGGATGAATTCAGATTGAGGTGTCTTGGAGTAGACGCTGGTAATTTAATAAAACAGCAGTGTTTTATGAATTAAGCGCGTGTACGTGTGTGTAGTGTATACATACATATTCCTGTTTGTGTTTCCATACGTGTTCTTTAAATTGACTCATGTAAATTATGTACTTGTCTTTTACTTTTTTAAAAAAATGAGCATAACAACCAATGGAATCTTTATCTTCTACCTTAAATTTATTTAGAAAATGAGACATGCTTGTATGCCTGCTATCCCAGTGGCTTGGGAATCTGAGACGGAAGAGAATCACAAGTTCAAAGCCAGCCTCAGCAACTTATAAAGGCCCCAAGCAATTTAGCAAGCCCCTGTCTCAAAATAAAAATGGACTGGGGATGTGGCTCAGTGGTTAAGCACTCCTGGCTTCAGTCCCCGGTACGAAAAGAAAAGGAAAGAAAATGAGACATGTTTAAGATACCTAGCACATGATTGGTACCCAGCAAACTGATCTTTGCCCTTAGAGGAATTGGTGTGTTTTGTCTTACCTATTAAGGAGCCTTCTTGGGAGATAAGTAGATGGGCCTATTGGTTAATTCCTTCACCCTGAAAAGTTTGGATTCATTTTTTACTTTTCTGTGAGGGTAGGGGTTAGGAGTAGTATGGTGAAATACTATAACGTGCACCTCTCTCTCTCCTTGCATATATGCATGTACACTTTCTTAATTCTCCTTACTCTGCTGTATTTTTTCATAGTATTTATCACCTTCTAACATAGCTTATAGCTTATTTATTATTTTAATACTGTTTCTCTTCTCTCACTATGTTATCAGCTCCAGGGAGGGCAGGGATGTATCTTTTGTTTACTGGTGTATATCAAGCATTTAGAATGGTGCTTAGCACATGTTAAGCACTCATGTATTTGGTATTGAATAAATTGTGTTTTCCAGGTGATAGGAAAGAGACACTCAAGGGTTAGGGTATTCTCATATCACATAGTCTAGAGAAGAGCTACACATAAACCACTGGTGAAAACTCTCCTTCTCTGACCTTCAAGTCAGTGTTCTTTTCATTAGCCTGCTTTTCTGCCCATTTAGTTTAAATATTGATGCAGCTTGTCAGCATTTGGTCACACTTGGAGAATCCAGTAGTCGTATAGGTTGTATGGTAAACTGTTTTCTTACTGAGTGTCTCCAACTACTGCTAATGTTTTTCAGAGACTCATGTTCTTAGCCTAGTAGTTTAGAAAATGCTTTTTGAAGAGTATTTATAGTACTGGAACTTACATTAAGTTTTTTTTTAATATTTCTTTAGTTGTAGATAGACAAACTACCTTTACCTTTATTTTTATGTGGTGCTGAGGATCAAACCCAGTGCTAGGCATGTACCCTACCACTGAGCTACAACACCAGCCCAAGTTCTTATGTTAATTATGCATATATATTGTTTATAGTCAATTACAAGTTATATCATTATGTTGATCCATAGAAGTGTGGAAATCCATAAAAGTAATGGGACACAGTAGTTAATCAAGATTAGAAGGTGACAACTCAGCCCAAACTCAGCACATTTAAGTAAAATTCATCTAGTCCCACATGCACATTGTGGAGAAGTGCCTCCTTGATGTTGGCTTTCTTTCCTAGGATGTCACATGCATTTGGCCTGCCAGTTTCCTTGGTGAAAATTAGCTGAAAAAACACCACCAGTTAGGGTGGAAGAGATGGTAAAATACCTGATACCTGTAGTCATTTCCTACAAGTTGGTTAAAGAAAAATGTTAGAGATGTTCAAAAGTAAGTTTTTTGATATGATACACACTTGCTTTTTTTTGTTGTTGCACATTTTGTTATACATGCAGCAACAAATCTGTTACAGTTTACTGTCAGCTCTGTTTCTCAGGTGAAGTGAGTGTTGGGGTGGGGTTTTTGTTTGTTTGTTTTCGTATGGAAACAAATGCATGATTAAGCTGGTGGAACTTAAAGCAGGACATTCAGCAGTTGAAGGTCCAGACTGTATTTATCATTTTGAGAGAAGGGCAGAACACCAGAGATAGCATATGAAATAGCAGATCCATAAAGCAAACCAAAGAGTTTCTGTGTCCCATCCAGACACGTTTGAATGAGTGGTAGGGGTGATTTAGAAAAGTAACAGTAATTTATGTAAAGGTGAGCATTACTTTGAAATGATATGTCTAACTATTGAAGATTTTTCCTGTATTGGTCCTTTTAACAGAAAACTTTTTTCTACCAGATAAGTACAGTATGGATTCTAATTTAGGTAGGCAGAGAATCAGGGTTACATCTTCTCTTATTATGAACACCTGTGTATTAAACCAGAGAACAGTATTCATTCTGCTACCCTAACAGATAGATCAGTGGGGTGGGGTGTGAGCACTAAGATGTACAATGAAAATGTTTTAATATATAAATAACATAGGTTAGTAAACCAGAAAATTTTTAAGATAAAAATTGAAGAGGAAGAATAGGACTTTTTAAGCTGGCAAATTAGATTTGTTTTTAGCAGATTTTGTTTTTTAGAACCATTTTAGGTTTATGGAAAAATTGAGCAGAAAGTACGGAGAGTTCCTCCATACCCACTCACCCCCGCCTCCCCTGTTTCCCCTATTTATTAAAGTTCATTCTGTGGCGTACGTTCTATGAGTTTTGACAAAGGTATACTGACATGTATTCCATTACAGTATTATACAAAGGAGTTTCACTGCCTTAAACGTCTGTGCTCCACTTGTTCATCCCTGCCCACAACCCCACACTCATCTTGCTACTGCCACTATTTTGTTTTGACTTTTCCAGAATGTAAAATACAGTTGTAATCATAACAATGTGCCTTTTTAGATTGACTTCTTTCACTTAGCAATGTGTGTTTAAGTTCCTTCATGTCTTTATGGCCAAGTTTGGTGCTAAAAATAAGGCTTCTATAAACATTTGTGTTCAGGTTTTGGTGTAGACATGTTTTCAAGTTATTTGAGTAACTTATTGAAGCTCAGTATTGAATCTTATGGTAAGCTTATTGGAGCTTATTGGAGCTCAGTTATTGAATCTTATGGTATGAGTATATTTACTTTTATAAGAAACCTCTGAACTGTCTTCTAAAGTGGCTGTACCCTTTCACATTCTCACCATCAGTTTCTGTTTCATATTTTTGCCAGCAGCTGGTATTGTCAGCATTTAGGGTTTTAACCATTCTAATAGGTATTTAGGTGGTATCTCACTGTTGGTGTACCTTATGGTACCCTGATGATTTATAATATTTGGCTACTTTTCATATATTCATTTGCCACCTGTATATCTTCTTTGATGAGGGGTCTGTTCAGACTTTTTGCCCATTTTTAAATTGGATTGTTTTCCTATTGTCTAGTTTTAAGAGGTCTTTGTACATGATAAATGTACATTGGAGAAAAGATAGCCTCTTCAACAGATGGTGCTGGGAAAACTGGAAGTCCATATGTAACAAAATGAAGTTAGACCCCTATTTCTCACCCTGCAAAAAACTCAACTCAAAGTTCATCAAGGACCTAGGCATTAGACCAGAGACCCTATACTTACTAGAAAAAAAAAGTAGGCCCAACTCTCCATCAGGTCAGTTTAGGAACTGAATTCCAGAACAAGACTCCTAAAACTCAAAAAGTAAAATCAAGAGTCAATAAACGGGATGATATCAAACTATAAAGCTTCTTCACAGCAAAGAAAACAATCATGAACGTGAATAGGGAGCCTACAGAATGGAAAAAAATCTTTTCTACCTGCACCTCAGATAGAGCATTAATCTCCAGGATATATGAAGAACTCAAAAATTTAACACCAAAAGAACAAATAACCAATCAAGAAATGGGCTAAGGAGTTGAATAGACACTTCACAGAAGAAGAAATACGATTGGTCAACAAATATATGAAAAATGTTCAACATCTCTTGCAATTAGAGAAATGCAAATTAAAACTACATTGTGATTTCAATCTCACTCCAATCAGAATGACTGTTATCAAGAATATAAGTAACAATAAATGTTGGTTAGGATGTGGGGGCAAAGGTACACACTTGTACATTGCTGGTGGGACTGCAAATTGGTGCAACCTTCCGGAAAGCAGTATAAAATTCCTCAGAAAAATTGGAATGGAACCACAATTTGACCCAGTTATCCCACTCCTCAGTATACACCCAGAGGACTTAAAATCAGCATACTATAGTGACACAGCCACATCAATGTTTTTATCAACTCAATTCACAATAGCTAAGCTATGGAACCAAAGTAGGTGCCCTTCAACAGATGAATGGGTAAAGAAAATGTGGTATATATACACAATGGAATATTACTCAGCCTTCAAGAATGCAAGTATGGCATTTGCCTGTAAATGGATGGAACTGGAGACTATCATGTTAAGTAAAATAAGCTAATCCCAAAAAACCGAAAGTCTGTTCTCTCTGATATGTTGGTGCTGACTCACAATAAGGGGGGCTTGGTTTCACCAGATTGGACAGGAAGGAATGTAGGGGAGGGAGGAATGATGGGAATGGGAAAGACAGTAGAATGAATCAGATATAACTTTCCTATGTTCATATGTGAATGCACAACCTGTGAAACTCCACATCATGCACAACCACAAAAATGGGAAGTTATACTCCGTGTGTATATATCAAAATACACTATTGTCATGTATAACTAAGAAGAACAAATCAATTTTTTTTAAAAGAGGTCTTTGTGTATTTTTAATACCACTACTGTGTCAGATTTTTGGCAAGATTTTCTGCCAGCTATAGCTAGTTTTTTCATTCTCTTAAGCAAACTAGATTCCCTTTGTTGATGAATTTCCTATCAATCCTGGAAATTCTAAGAACTAGTAAATAGAAAGAAGAGGGAAGGCCTAAGATTCTTGAAGTTCCTTGAATATTTTCCAAGCTCATTTACATTTATTTGGGTAGCTTGTTAATTGCTTGGATCTTCCCTTTTCATCTAGTTAGCGCAAAAGTGTTGAAATGTGATGATTGGTGGACTCAGAGATTGGTGATTGTGTTTGATAGCTTTCTTTGCTCTCTCATATATAATTCAGTGTTTAAATGTGACTTTTAATATACTAACAGGATTCTGCACAAAATGCCTCCAGTACCCTGAAGTTTGCATGTTGTATCAAATTGATATTAAAAACTTAAGTTTAAAATTATAAGTGTGCTCTGGCCCAACAGTATTCCTCTGCAGGGTGACTTATATAATAAATGAGAAAACCAAACAGCTCTTGAAATCACCGGGACTATGTGAAGTGAGTGCTTATTCTACTTTAATTTTTGCTCCTTTAATACCTCACTTAAAAGACTATCGCTTTCTGAACTTTGGAAGTCAGTTGTTTGCCCCATGCTTGCTAATGGTAAAGATCACTATTAATAGCTTGTAAATCTGCAGCAAATATCAAGATTGTTTACACCAATTTAAATTGTTAGAGATGTGGGATAATATTCTTTCCTGCAAGAGGACTGAACCCAAAGCCTCACACAGACCGGGCAAACACTGTACCACTGAGCTAAAAATCTTATTTTGAGACACAGGGTCTCACTAAATTGCCCAGGCTAGCCTTGAATTTGGAATCCTCCTGCCTCGGCCTCCCAAGTAGCTGGAATTACTGGTGTGCACCACTACACCCAGGATAGGGTGACGTTCTTAACAGGAGTATTAAACCTCTGTCATGAGGAATGTTGTTCTTGTACAGACCTGCCCATAAAAGTGTAGTTTTTTGTTTTGTTTTGTTTTGTTTTGTTTTTAATTTTTTTAGTTGTTGGTGGATCTTTATTTTTTTATTTATATGTGGTGCTAAGAATTGAACCCAGTGCTTCACACATGCTAGGCAAGCGCTCTACCACTGAGCCACAACACCAGCCCAAAGTATAGTTGTAAGGGGAATGTATTTACATATTTAATTGTTACCAATTATAAATTTGGGTTCCCATATACCTGGATGTTGACTTCCTTTGCTTAGGTGATATGCTTGGCCTACATAATCTACTTTCTTACTCAGCTGTTTTCATAGCAGAATATATTGTTTTGGTCTTTTAATACTGTCAGCATGGCAGAATCAAGTTCCATAAAAGGCAGTTTAGAGATCAACGGCTTCTTTTTGATAAAGAAGGAAGTGAAGGTGGCAAAAATGCTAGTATATGTGGTTTTTTGTTATTGGAATTCCATTTGCAAATCACAAGATACAAAATGTTTTATGCCCAAAACTTACTGCTCTTAAACACTATGCTACCTTACTGTGCAGTGTCAGTTTCAAAGCCAGCCTTCAAGGTTGCTTAACAGCCCTTGTCTTTGGAATGTTAGTTAAAAATAATTTTGCAACTCTACAGAAAACTTCCCATAATTTAAAAGAGAGCATGACTTCATCAGTTAAGGGTTTTGGGTTTTTTTTTTGTGAATTAAAAACTTCAACATGGATCAAAGTGAGGACTTAAAATGCAAAATCCCAGGTATTCCATCCTCTGGTTAAGAGGGCAGTGGTGGTAGGGATCTTGGTGATGACTCCACTTGTCCCTGGAGCCAGTCTGCTTGAATAAGTCCTGGATGCTCTCCACGTCCAGCTTCTGTTCAGTGGTTGTCCTGGGATCTCACTTCACCATCTTTAGGGATTCCCTTGATATTCACACCCTTGTGTTGGATTTCCTGTGCCCTCCCTTCTGTGCTTACCTTTTTCATGAATTACTTTTTGCCTTTTTTTTTTTTTTTTTTTTTTTGTATGAAGCACAATCTTTAGTGCCTCCTTGGAAAAGGGAGTGTGGACGAGAGGTTTCTTTGTCTGATAGGCCCCAGAGGAGCTTTAGTTCTGCCTGTACTCTTGATTACCTCTGACTGGGGAAAGTCTTCCAGGTTGAAGATCATCATTCTTCAGATTTCTGCAGTACTCCTCTATTGGCTTCTCATTTCCAGTGTTGCTTTTGTGATATCCAGGGCCATCAGACTCCTGATCCTTAAGTGTCACTTGTTGTTTTTTCTTTTGTCCTCAGGTTTCACAGATTTGGTGGATCTTTTCATTCCAGCAACTGATATTCTTCAGTTCTAGGAATTTTCTTTGAATTATTTTGTTGATTTCTTCTTCCTCCCCAATCTCTATTCTCTTTCTGAAACTTCTGGAACTGGATGAGGGACATTTTGCACTGGCCTGAGCTTAACTTTGCTCTCATGTCATCCATCTAGGGTCTTCTGCTCTGCTGTCTGTGTGATTTTAACTTGATTTCCAACCTGCCAGTATCATGATTTTATTCTCTAAGATCTCTTTTCATGTTCCTTGAATGTCTCTTCAGTGGGCTTAATGGTATACCTTTTTTCCAGGGTGAGAGGTGAGGGAACATTGGGGATTGAACCCAGAACTTTGCTAGTCACTCTACCACTGAGCTATATCCTCAGCCTCCTTTTTTCTTTTTTGTTTTGAAACATGTTCTCACAAAATTGCTGAGACTAGCTCGAACTTCAGCTCCTGCCTCAGCCTCCTAAAGAACTGGGATTACATGTGTGCACCACTGTGCCTGTCCCAGATTATTTTTTGTGTACTTATTATTTAGCTCTATGTCTCTCTCTCTTCTGTGTGAAAGGCTTTCTTCTGATTTCTGGTACTCCTTGACCGCTCAGTGTCAGGGTTAGAGACTCCAAAGCCAATTGGAAGCTTGAAGAGCTTGGGCAAGGCTTGGGGGCTTGAGACATCACAGGAGACTCATTTGCCACTGTTGGGGTAAAGCCCATGTCACTGTATCTTCAGCTGTTTCCTTTGTGACTACTGAGATTCTCGTGGGGGCAGTCTTCTAAATTCCTGCTTAAAGAGTACCATCTGTACATGACATATCTGCATACATGCAGTGAGGGAAGACGTAGCCACCTTCAGTGTGGAGGCAGCCACTTTTGCAACCCATTTGGCATGTGGTACCCTTATCTTCAAGCGTGCTTCGAGTGGGCTTGGTGTTTCCCAAGAGAGGGCCAGACATTCAGAGGCACAGAATAAGGAAAGATATCTGGGAGTCATAATTTTTCCAAAAAAAAAATACCTTTGTTGTTCTTTCTCCTCTAGGCCTCCCCACTGTACCTCAGTGTTCAAGCAAGTGCTGTAAATTGGGTTAGTTTTAGCTTTTCTCACTGCTAGAAAGGAATTTGACTTTCTTGGGCCACTTTACTTGGTTACCATTGATTTTTTGTGTGTGTGTGTAGATTCTAAAGTTTTGTAGCTATTGTCCTTTGTCCTCTTTTTCCTATTCTTTTGGGAGTATGAGGTGGTTGTTGTTGTTAATCCAACTTTAGTGTTATTTTAATTGGGTTTTGGAAGGAACAAAATTAGTGTGTGGTCAATTGCCATTTTAACCTAAAGTCCCTTTAGAAGCCTTTTTTAAGAGTTGGACTTAACCATTTATGCAAGACATTTTTGTGAAGCTCATAGTGTGTGCCAGACACACTCTTATCCTGACCACCCAGTGTGTGTATACATAATTAATACAAGTGGCAACTTTACCAAATTTGAGACACTTCAAGAATTTGAGACAACAGTATATGCATTAATATAGAAGTTACACCCCTGTTTGAGCAAATGCCTTGAAACTATGGTAATAAATATAGTTGTTTCCGTGGGAAACTATGTACCTGGTACCACCAGTGAGACCAGACATACAACTGTATTGTAACTTAATTGTTCCCTGTAGTTATGTTCTATACAGTCACCAAGAACATTGAGCTAGCAAATAACCAACCATTTCTGGTAGGGGAAATATAAAGTTAGGTTCCTGTCAAACTCCAGTCACAACATTTGCATCAACCAGTTAGCATATAAACTTGTTTTATGTGTATTTCTACTTAAAGACATTATATTGAATGTATTTTCATCAACCTTGAACTCTGGACCATGATACAACATTGACCTCTTGGCCGAAAGCACTATATAACTCATGCTTCAACAAAGCTTTATCTGACACACATATTCAATCAGCTACATCACAGCCTTCTTGCACATAGGAACCCTAGACAGCACTTCAGCATTGTGCTTGGGGGCCACTTTAAGCAGTAAAATCAGCAAAAAGCACAGAACTATCCCCAAAAACTACCCAAAAATACTACTAAATAAAGCACAAAAACAAGTGTACACGTTTACACTGTGAGATTTAAGACAAGAAAACAAAGCATTGCAGTGTTCCACCTCAGTTGGGAATGTGTGTTCAGCAACTCAAATTTTTCACCTCTCTGCATATCCATGAATGACTGTGCAAAGCTCCATGAGCAAATACTGATTTGTGAGTTACAAATATTTTAGCAAGTAGTGATTTCACAGAAACAATCCATGTGAATGAGGCCTAGTTGTATATCCTATCCCCAGTCCCTCTAGTTATAGTATAAGGAAAGGCATTTAAAATTCCTTTAGAAGAACCATGGCATATTTTGTATGCATTTGTGCAAACAAATACAAAAACTGCTGTTCTTTAGAGCTTTTAGTAGCCAGTAGAATAGATAATAACCAGTAATAAACTCCGTAATTAGTACATCACCTCACTAGGGCATTTACAGCCTTATGAAGTAAGTGTTATTTCTATTTAAAAGAAGAAAAAACTAGTTTGATGTAACTTAAAAACTTAACCATTACTCAGGATTGAAACTCAACTCAAAAGGACCCTTGTACTTGCTGCTAGGTCACTGAAGTTGTTTGTGGGGAAAGGCACTGTGCTACAATGACAAGATGTATGCTAGTGTTACCTGATTTATTTTTAGGGATATTTCTCTAAAAAAAAAAAAAAAAAAAGTTGTACTGACTGTTGTCTTCATGATCATTTCAATTTTAATCTCTGGCTCACTTTTAACTCTGATTTATTTATATAGTTAAAATAGGAAGAATAGTATATTATAATCATAGAATTTTAGAACTAGAAATTCTTTGTAAATTGCATAGTACAATCCAGTTACTTGACACATGAGAAAACTGAAGCTCCTGGAAATGAACTTGCCAGAGTCACACAGTTGCTATCACCAGAGCCCAAATTGCTTAATTCTCAATCTCTTCTCTGGCTAAATTTTTCATAGTCCCGTTTGTTTGTTTGTTTGTTTGTTTGTTTGTTTGTTTTGAACCAGGGATTGAACTCAGGGGCACTCGGCCACTGAACCACATCCCCAGCCCTATTTTGTATTTCATTTAGAGACAGGGTCTCACTGAGTTGCTTAGGGCCTTACTAAGTTGCTGAGGCTGGCTTTGAACTCGTGATCCTCCTGACTCAGCCTCCCAAGTCGCTTGGATTACAGGCGTGCGCCACCACGCCCGGCTTCATAGCCCCTTTTATTCAGAAGATTATGGTAACCAAATTTGGCAAAGACTAGCCAAAGTTAAGCCAAAATCTATAGCACTGTTAGTTCCCTCCTTTTCACATCTGACTTCCTGGAGTGAGCCCCTAAACCCAGGATATCTGCAGGGGAATTGGCAAGGGAGGGGGTTGGCTCAGGAAAGCACTTCCTTCTCTTTACAAGTGGCACTGGCTAGTGACACTTCAAAATGCAAGTGGACTTTCTGATTTTTCATAGGAAGCTGGAAAATTAGATATCATTATGAAATATTGGCAGCCATGTCAAACTTTAAACCATACTGCAAGACCAAAACCAGAAATGTCTATGGGCTGTTTGAGGATGCTGGTTTGAAACCTCTGTCTTAGCAGATTTTTCTTACGCTGCAGCTTTCAGTTTTCAGCACCACTAGCGACTATGAGAAGAAACCGGGTTTTCAGTGACAGCTTAAGTGATGAATGCTCTTGGGTTACATTTATTAGTCAAGAACCATTAAGTGACCAAGCACAGTCAGTCTGGCTGTTTATTTTGTGAAATTGTTTACATGTGTTTTGGCTCTTATTACCCACAATGCAAAGACTGTATGTGTTTATTACAAGTTAGAATTGATTCATATTTTGAAGTTAGAATTTTGCAGTCTCATATGTTAGCAGACTTACCATCGTTATCTAATGCATGCAAGGTTCTGGCACAGCAGTATCACTTGCGGAAGTATGTGTTTTATCTTGTTTGAAGGCAGTAGACATTACATAGCACCTGTAGCCAAGAAGTGTTACTCGCCCTCTTAGTACTCTCAAAAGTAGAATGTTCCCAAATACATCCAGAAATCTTACTTGTTTCCTGAGAAAATAATGAAAATAATGCTTTTCAATTAAAAAAAAAAACAAATTGATATGAAATTAAGTGTTCAAAGTCTAAAGTACAATTATAGGGTTTTGATGAACTTCTTTCCCATTCATATCAGAAATAACAGATAAGAATAAATACCTGAAGAATTTTGGGAGAACTGTGTCATTTATCCATACATTTAAAAAATACACAAATCATAAATGTACAACTTAGTAAACAGTCACAAAGTAGACATGCCTGGGTAACCTATGCACAGGTTAAAATGTGAAATATTTAGAACAACTATTAATGGGTACTTGGCTTTTCATTTGGGAACTATTACATTTAGTGCTGCTGTAAACATTCTTGAACTTGTTTTTTGGTGCACTTCATATTCATCCCCATTGGGCCACATACCAGGAATGGAGTAGCTGGGTCATAGAGTATCCATAGGTTTAGCTTTAAGCGATGCTGCCAGGTTTCCATGGTGTTTGGATCAATTCAGACCCTTGAGCAGCATATGAGTTCCACATCTTAACCAGCAGTGATCTTGGCTTTTCCATTGTTTTCCATTTTCATTCTTTTTTTGGGGCGGGGGTACTGGGGATTGAACCCAGGAGCACTTCACCAATAAGTCACATCCCCAGCCCTATTTTGTATTTTATTTAGAGATGGGTCTCACTGAGTTGCTTAAGGCCTCGCTAAGTTGCTGAGGCTAGCTTTGAACTCGAGATCCTCCTGCCTCAGCCTCCCAAGTGTTGGGATTACAGGCGTGCGCCACCATTTTCATTCTAATGGGTGTCTCATGATTGAGTTTTCATTTCCTGAGTGATTCCTGAGATTTGAAACCTTTTCATTTATTTGCCCATTAGCCATTTGAATATCCTTATTTCAGGTTATTTCCACAATGCCTTTGTAAACTTTTTACTTAAACTGACTTTTTTAAATGAGTAGTTTGCATGTGTTAACATTCTTATTCAGAGAGCTAGTTAGCTTCCCCATTGACTCCACTGCAGTACATGCGTTATTCCCCTCAGAAATAACTTCTGAGAGGTCTCCTAATACATGTATAAAACCAAGATGACTTTGGCCCACAAAGAATACCATCTATTAACTTTGTAAACAATAGGAAAACTTGAGTGGAATGTTCTTTCTTGCCATTTAAACTACCAACATTAATAAGAAAGAAAAAAAAGTAGTAATAAACACAGTGTTTGATTTTTTTTTTTTTTTCTTCTTTTTCCCCCAGTACTAGGAATTGAACCCAGGCGCTGCTTCTAACTTTTGATCCTCCTGCCTCAGCCTCCTGTGTAACTGATTATAGGCATGTGTCACCACTCCTGGCTTGCCTTTGGCCTGTTTGGGTTCATAAATTCTGATTGGTAACGGAACAGCTGTAAATAAATAGAGCATTACTAATTAGAAGAGTTGGATCAGAAAAAGAATGGAGCTTAAATTGCCTTTTAAAAGCCTTTTTTTTTTTTGGTACTGGGGATTGAATTTAGAGGTGCTTTACCGCTGAGTCACATTTATTTATTGTTTTGAGAGAGGTTCTCACTAAGTTGCTTAGGGCCTAGCCAAATTGCTAAGGCTACTCTCAAACTTGTGATTGTCCTCAGACTTCAGAGTTGCTGGGATTACAAGGTGTGAGCCACTGTACCTGGCTTAAAATATTTTACATGTACAGTTGTTGAGAATTTTTTCCTGCTTATATATTAATATAAATATTCACAGATTTGTGATCAGAAATTCAAAAATTGTAGAAATAAATGCCATAGATATTGTGAATCTTCCATAATCTAACCTTTGAGAGATGATTCAGTTTGGTTTTATTCATCCAGATTTTCTTAAAATTTACTAACATATATCACAAATGATAATATATATACTGTTTTGCCCCTTGCTCTTTTAACCTCACAGTGACTCCTGAATTTTTATGTTTTTTAGAATTTATGATAATTGGATACTCAATATTGAAAGTAACATTGCCTTAGTGAATAGTTTTTAAAAATATAATTTCTATATTAGTCTCATTAACCTTCTAGGAAATGTCTCATTTTCTGGCAAGATTCAGAGTCCATCTGTTAAATACTTCCATTTCCTAGTATAGAGATGAGTTGCAACTTAGAAGGATCTAAATTAACCGGTTGAAATGCTGATGTTTTTCAGCAATTCTTTTTTATACCTGAGACATCATAATTATGAAGCTTCAGTCTCCACGCTGTAAATGTGCTCTCTTTCTTTGAAACTCATGGATTGCGCCTACTCTCTGTGATAGGGTGGTAGCTTCTCTCATCTCAGATGGGCGGGTGGGCAGTCAGGTCGTGGACATGTGCTGAGAGACTGGTAAATCTGCTGGTCCTCCAAAAGTGATGCTTATTTCTAATTCAGTACTTGGCATTATTGGGAGTGTCATTAAACCCATCCAAAAAACAAGTCTCCTGGTGTCTAGAAATCTCCAAGAGGAGTTTTTTTGTTTTGTTTTATTTTTTTAAGCAGTGAGGCCAATTTAAAAGTATAGAGTGTAAGGTTACTTAAAAGCAACATTAGGCAGATTAAATAAAGGAGATTCTAGGGTGTTCTGCTTTGTAGAGTAGGATAACATCTACACGCAATTTCTATTTTCCTTTAATCTATGGCAATTCTTCAGATTAATCATTATGCTCTAAGGTCTGTAGTTTCAACAAACTGCACCTTGCGTTGAAATGATAATTATTGAACTGCATTTTCTCTATCCAAGCTAAAAAGACTATGTAAACTAATGTTACTAAATAAAAGTGATCCTTTTTTTTTTATTAAATACCTCCATTGTGGCTTTTTGCAAAATCACTCTGGTTCTATGATTGGGGTTAACTGGCCGAGTTTCCTGTACTAAAGTAGTACTTTGCTAGTTGAGGATCGTCTTCCAGTTTTATAAACGTCCCTTTCTGTTCCAGTGACACCAGATGAATGTTTCTGTATGGATTATAGGATAGGCTTGGCAATCTCGGGAACAGAAAATAGACATTCTTCTCTAGAGGCTTTTTTGTGACCGAAGTAGATTAGATAATAGCTGTCCTTAACAAGAACTGTGGATGAGGGAAAGGTTGACCATCAGTGTCAGGAAGGGAATGCTCTGCTGTGTCATTGCCACCCTCAGAGTGAAGTCCTAGTATTAATAGCCAATCAGATTATTGTAAGATAAGTTATTTTAAGTTAGGTCCCCTCCCCCCAAAAGAAGTGATTCGAAATAATCCTAATCATTAGAGTTGCTTTGGAAACACAAGGAGCTGAAAGTCCACAAGTGTAAATGTCTTATTCTTCCTTTCCATGGATGGTGTAGGCATCCCAAACAAAGTGACTTTTAACCCTGCTTTTTAGATGTTACCACTGGTTGTTTAGGAAAACAAAATTGTTCCCCATTTGCTCTTCTGGAAACAAAGAAATAGATCTGTAGTTCTTCAAACTGTGTAAATGGTTGAATTACTTTTAAATTACTTTTTTTTTTTTTTAACAGTCTTGTTTCCTGAGCTGAGAACTCATTACCAGACTTACCCCCAAGTATGTTTTGTCTGCTAAATTAGCAAATCAAAACAAAACAACAAAAGCCCCACCAGTAACCTGCATGTAGGTTTTTAGCAGTAAGGAACTACCAGTGACAGATGCTTAGCCATTGTTGTGTGAGCAAGTTTCTTGTAATAAACGTAAACAAGAGTTGCAGTCTGATTAATGAGACCTTGAGGAGCCGTCATTACACCCTAAGCAGCAAGTCTGTCTAGGGAGTATCTGTTGGAAGTTGGAAACCTCTGTGTGGGTAGCCATGGGGGCTGTGAATTGCTGCTGCTCCCTAATACTAGATTTTGTAGCCAGCTTTCATTTTTAGTTGTGGGGTCCTTCTGTTGGTGTCTTTACATTACCTGTGTTTTAAATGATGTATTCCTTTTAAATGAATCATTTTATAGAAGGAAATAAAAACCAGACTTCAATGTTGAAACAAAACCCTGTGAAAGAGACTTAATCCCTTGTTTAAGAATGTGGGGATTTATAATTAAACTAATCAAATTTTCAGTAAGGTCTTGAGCCAGTACTGGCAAGCATAAAAGTGACTTTAACACATATTTTATGGCTTGTATAAAATTGGCCTTATCTTCCATTTCTTGTGTTTGTAAACCATATGAAGAAAATCAGGTACTGTTTATAGAACTTCATTACCTGGTTTCCAATTACTTACTTTGGAATTGGAGTTCTCTCTCTGCTTTTGAATTGAAGAGAGTAAGTGGGGCCCCTAGAAGTCAGAGAGAAACAAGTTCAGTGTAAGCCTACTCACAGACCCAAAATATTTTGAAGGGTAGTTTTGTTGTTTTGAGTGTAGAGGATGTTGTTTTATTCTTTTGGGGGCTCTCTGAAGTGACACTGATGATCTTAGAGTGTCGTTATTTATCTTTCTTGTTTCCTTTAGGTTAATGTTGGAAATCCGTTAATCAGGTTAAGTAAAAAGGAATTCTGCCTTAAAGGCTTTCCTGCTTAGTGGAAAAGCTATGATTTATAAAGTCACAGTATAATGGGGAAAAGTGATAATGAAAAGCCTTGGGCAGCCTGGCTGTGTAATACATTTTAGGCAATTTACACAGGTTACTTTAATTATTATTTTTCTGTTATTGTTCTTATTAGAATGGCCATTTCTAGTAAGAGGATCCCCCAAACTACTTAAACCAAATCTGCTTGCTAGTGATGAAAATAGGCTCAGATTTCTTCTTAAAGTCCAAACCATTCGTTTAAAGGCTAACAGATGTGTACTCTCCTTCAGTCAGTGAAAGGTGATAGTTAAGTTTGGTCTTAACTAGTTTCTTTCCTCCTTACCTTGAACATCTCGTTCAGTGGAAGTAGATTTGCTTGCATCCACTTGGGCTTTTGACCAAAACACACAGCCTTAGATTGCCTGCCTCCTTGGAACTGGTTCAAGATTTGGAGAGAAGGTTTCTTTGGGGGTGTTTCCCTTGTTTTATCTCCAGCTGAGCAGATGCTAGGGTCAAATTTATTTTGGCCCTTTCATTTTAAATTTGGAAGCGAAGCAAGAGTTTAAAGTACAACAGAAGAGACTGCTGAACTTTAGACATGAGGGATCCGGGGAGGAAGGTGCGTACCTGAATGCTGAAATGTTCTCCTAGAGGTACTCTTGGGAGTAATGGTCCTTGTGCAGATAGATGACCGTAAGCTAATAACTACCACTCAAGAGGAAAATATTTAAAACTCTGGAAAGATCTGTGTGGCACTCAAATTGTGTGTTTATATGCTTAATTTTAGCAGTAGTGCCTCTTGTATTGATACTTGTAAAATTGATGGCAGAATTAATGTATTTTGAATTTTTATTTGAAAGCCTTTTGGAAAACTTAAGAGATAAGTATTTACAAGGAAAAATGTATCATTTGTGTTGATCTTCAAGGGAATGACTAAAAAAGTATATAGATATTTTAAGCCTTCTGTCATTTTATCTTCTAAACTCTCAAATAAAGAGAGCTACAAGTGGTTATCAAATAAAGGATACCCAGCTTCTCAGAGATGAGAAGCCATTCTCTCTTCATTGGTTGTTATTTATCTCTATCCAGTAATTTTAAGCATAGTGCCTTGAGTAGATAGAGACCAGACTGACTTCTTTCTTGACCAATCTCTTCCAGAGCCTGGCCCAACTAGAGAATCTGTGCAAACAGCTGTATGAAACAACAGATACAACCACTCGACTGCAGGCAGAGAAAGCCTTGGTTGAATTCACCAACAGCCCCGACTGCCTGAGCAAGTGCCAGCTGCTCCTCGAGAGAGGAAGTGTACGTAAGATTTGACAAATCCTGGAGGATAACAGGCTTAGGGAAAATATTCTGGTTCTAAGCTTAGGGATTCATCAGGATAGCCTCTGTTCCTTGATCTTCTGTGTGTCCCAACCCTCTCCTAAAATGGTGCTTTTGAAAAGCACCATACTTGCCAGGTTTGCAAAAAAGGCCATGTGGCCTCATCAGGAAAATCTCTTGAAGCAGGTACTGCAGTCCTGTCCTGTCTCGTCTTGTAGAAAAAAGACAGGGCTGTAAATAAATGACCTTTCCTACCTAAAGTCCTTATCTCTGTATAAGACCCTCAGACTTTTGTGTTTTTCCTCCTCCATGCCACAGCTGCTGATTATTGCCTTTTACAGGTCTAGGAAACAAAGACCTTGACAATGAAAATTACAGGAAGTTTAACTTTCATCATTAGAACCTCTTGTAGCTTAAAAATGGCATGGTAGTAATCAAAATAATACTTCTAATGAGATATAATTTGATAAAATTACTATTTTTGCACGAAGGAGGTCTTAGTAAGATCCCAGCAGGGTACCATGAAAGGGCATGGAGAGTCAGAATCACAAGTGGATATTAGCAAGTAGCTCTAGCTTGCTTGCTTTTTCTGTGTGTGTGTGGCACATGCACATGGCCTGCATATGTTGGGGATTGATCCCAGGACCTCACACATGCTAGTCAAGTGCTATACCACTGAGTGCATCCCCAACCCTTCTTATTTTTATTTTGAGATGGGAATCTGAGTTACCCAGGCTGGCCTCGAACCTGTGACCCTCCTGCCTCAGCTTCCCCAGTAACTGGGATTACAGGCATGCAGCACTGTTCCCTGCTGCACTAGCCTTCTCAACACGGAGGTGACATAACCAAGTGCAATTCTCCTGATAGTCCTAGTATTCAAAGAACTTTAGGCATACCTATCCATATTATCTTGTTTCACAAGTGAAAGGAAAGAAACGAAGAAGTGCAAACAGCAATAATTATTATTATCATTGCAGTAAAGGTAAAAATAGAAATGATAATTCAGTATTATATCTTGAATAGCACGATCCCTTTAAAAAAAAGTTTATCCCTAAAAATTGGTATAAAATTAACTTTCCATCTGGAAGGAGGCGTAAAAAAATGAAAGCAGTTAATCTGTTGAGAGGGCAGAATTCTAGATAACTTTATTTTTGAGTTTTCGTTAGTATTGTCACAGTGTTGTTTATGTGATAGGAAGTACAAATTTTAGTTAGTTTGAATTATTCTTTAGTAGCTTAGGATTACAGAAAATGAGTACTGGTCTATTCTAAGTTTTATGTATCTAATATTTTGAGCATTTCTTTTAAGTCACTTGGTTTTAGGATTGATCCTTTGCATTTGCCTGTGGGACTTGCACAGCCAGCAGTGTTGAACTTCTCTGGAGCTCCATGTGCAGTGTCTGACTGCTAACTCTGGGGCCTTGTTGACAGTTTATAGGCTAGAAAAAAGCAGAATTGGCCCAATACTGAAAACAATTTTAGTGGACTTCCTTTATAATCTCTCCACTGTCTTCTTAGCAACTTGGCAGATGTGTTGAATTATATATAAAAATCATTTACACATGATATAGTGTATAGTAACACATTATGTGCCGTGGTTATGGTAGTCCCTTGCATAATATTAGTGTCTTGACATATCCACTTTAGTCTAAATCATATTCTAGGTGAGTTGAATAAATATCACATCAAAGTTCTTTTAAAGATTTTTTTTTTTTTACCATGGTGTATTACATAATTCTTCCAGAAATGAATAGCCTACGGTCTTTAGAGCTTCTGGTTTCATAGAAAATTATTCTTAGACTCAGGAGGCTGAGGCAGGAGGATTGCAAGACCATTCAGGGCAACTTAATGAAACACTGTCTCAAGACAAAAAATGAAAAAGGCTGGGAATGTAGAACAGTGTTACAGTGCTTCTGGGTTGGATCCCCAGTATGATTGATTTGACCGATGATTGATTGATTGATTGATTGATTGATGGGGTTGTAGGGCTGGGGATGTAGCTCAGTGGTAGAGCATTTGTGCAAACTCTGGGTTCAATCCCCAGTACTACAAACAAACAAAAAACTATCATATATATTCCCCAGAGCTACAACTGATCAATAGCTGTGCTGGTGGAAAAATATAATTTGGAGATTAACAATGCTGCATGTGTTAGTTTCCTCTAATACTTTTCTTCTTTCTTTTCCAATACTACACAATGGGAATATTTTGAGGTGAAACTTTGTGAAACATCAGTATAAAATCTCTAAGTAACAAACCTTGTGACTGACTTACCAATACAATTTTAAGTCCCTCTTCCCCCTCTTTTACAGTCATCTTACTCCCAGTTACTGGCAGCTACATGCCTTACCAAGCTTGTATCACGCACAAACAACCCTCTACCATTGGAACAACGAATAGATATTCGTAAGTATAGAATTTTCTGATCTGGCCTAAAGAAATTGGTTCACTTAGTGGTGTACTAGTAATAGATAAATGTAAATTTTTTTTTTTTCAGTTTAATAGGTATGGGCTTGTTTGATACTGTGCTGAAATTGCTAAGCATATAGAATATCTAGAATCCAAGTTTTTCACAGAATTTTGGGCCTCTGAAAATAAAGAGGATCCAATAACAGTTACTTAAAGATAAATCCCAAGTCATCGCTTGTGTTGTCAGACAGTTTCTTTCATTCAGTTTTTATTGTCATTTAAACTCAAAAATTTTTCTAGGGATTTTGTATTCTGTATAGAACCATGTTATTTTGCCTTGTAGAGGTATATTCTCAAGGCTGCTGTTTCTGATCCTTCATATGACAACATAAAATTCTGAATTTGAAAACCCACCAATGATCTTAAATTTGAGGTTCCAGCATATTTCACAGCATAAAGAGTTAAGAGAGTAAAGGGTGAATAGTCTAACATTACCATTTCTTGACCTATGCATGTTTGAAGACAATCCCCTTCTCTGGCAGAGCTTTCTATTAAGTGGATATCTCCCCCCACAGGGAATTATGTGCTCAACTACCTTGCCACACGGCCAAAGTTGGCTACTTTTGTGACGCAAGCACTTATTCAATTATATGCCAGGATCACAAAACTGGGCTGGTTTGACTGTCAGAAGGATGACTATGTCTTCAGAAATGCAATCACAGACGTCACAAGGTTTTTACAGGTATATTGTATGTATTTGATATAATAAAAATGAGAGAAGCAATAGAAATAAACTTAATGTTTATCTACTTCTTAAAAATTACACAAAAAATGGGATTTTTTGGCATATTCTCTTTTGCTTCTTTTTTTCCTTATTGTCTTGGCATTGTTTACATGTCAGCACAAACAAATCCTGCCTCATCCTTTCAAAATTGCCTGCATACTATCCCTTATGAAATACCATAGTTTATTTCGGTTTTTGGCTCCTTAAATAAATACTTTAGTGGCTATACCAGTACATATTTTTTGTACTCGAGTAAGTGTTTCTGAAACACAAATTCCTTACCTTGGAATTAATTCAGTTGAAGGAATATTTAATATTTTCAAATAATCCTCAAAATGTTATACCTCATTTATACTTCAGCATTTTTTAAGAGTACCTGCTTCATGTAAATGTCTCAGCCTGGGAAGCTAAATACTTTTTTTTCTTTTTAATAGGTAAAACAATTTGTATCTCATTGTTTGTGTTGTGAATGAGACAGGACACATCTTCATTTGTTACTTTGCTACTTGTATGCGATTTTCTGTGAACTTCCTATTTTATGTTTTTTCCTAGGGTCCTTTGTCTTTTTCTTAATGTTACATATTGTCTCTTCCTAAATATGTTACTCATTACGAATGTGTTTTGCATTTTATCTTATACTAATGTATATACTACATTGCTTATAGGAACTTTCTAAAATCAAAGTTTTAAATCTTGCTGAGGTCAGATTTAGCGTTATTGCTCTATGAAAGTTAGCTTTTATGTCCTGTAAGGGGACAGGAAGAAGCAATTCCTTGCTGCCTTGTCTAGGCAATTTTATTAGTGACCAAGGAATCTGTCATCCAGTAGCATGAGTGCATCCCAAATGCCAAAATCAAGCACACATGCCAACTCTTAATCTTAACATATTTTTTTTAACCAGGACAGTGTCGAATACTGCATCATTGGCGTTACAATTTTATCTCAGCTAACCAATGAAATTAATCAAGTAAGTGCTACAGCCTTCCTCATTGAAGTAAGTGACATATTTTTTCTTAGTCTTGGTGTTTTCTGCTATGTGTGGGATGATCTTTTTTGGCCGTTGTGTGCTTTTGCGGTAAGTGATTAATGCCCTTTTGAAACAATCTCATTCCATTGGGCTTTCCTCTGTAAGTGCAACCTAACCTCATTCTTTTTTCCTGGCCCCCTTCTATCTCCAGAATATTCTACCCTCCCATCTCAGCTTTTCTCGTTGGTATTAACGTTCATTTTAAAGATGAGAATGATGGTCCTAAGTTAAAACCACAATGAAATATTGCCTTGCTAATGAAAGAGAGCAAATCCAAAACAGGGGCCATAAAATGGGACCAGCATCAGTTGTGTGCCCCTTTTTCTATATGCATTAGTGCATTGTAGTCATTTATACATTTCTTGTTACCATGTGCTACTACTAAGATTTTCCTAGGATCTTTTCAGAATGCATGAACCATTCTGCTAATACCAGTTAATTTTTCTTGTGATGCTGGGGATCAAACCCAGGGCCTCACACATGCTGGGCAAGTGCTGTACCACTGAGCTGCACCCCAGCCCACAGTGGTTTAATTTTTTGAATAGTCATTAATGTCACATAGTACTACAGAGGAAACACCAGTGGCTTTTGTTTTTGTTTGTGTTTTTGCTCTGGCTATTTTTTTTTTTTCAGTTATTTCCTTTCATGTTCAGCTAAAATTTTATAATTATTGAACAGGCCAATATTAATATTAATTGTAATATCTCACCCTTAAGTTGTCAATGTATTAATTACATTAGCACTACTGTTGCTATTGCTCATATTTATGCAGACATTTTTATTAACACCAAGAAATTTTAACTGTGAGTCAGTCAGTACTCTTTTAATGCACTAGCCTATAGCCTATTAAAATCTGGAATCCATGTGTTTTCTGTCATGTACAATCCCTGTTGTGATCAGTAATTATCAAAATAATAGCTAATGATTTTGAATGGTTATGATATACCAGCCCCTTTTCTTAGCACTTTATATTAACTAATCTTATTCTCACAGCAGTCCTGTAAGACAGTTACTGTGGTTATCCCATTTTCTGGATAAGAAAACTGGGGCACATAAAGGTTAAATAATTTGCCTACAGTTAAATAGTAGGCAAGAGCATCTGAATTAGAACCCAGGTAATCTTGTTCCAGAGCCTTTGCTCTTAACTGATTGGTTAACCACTATTACCTTTGTAGTAGGAAGGCATTCATTAACTAAGTATAGAGATTGTGGCCTTAATATTCTCCTCTTTGAAATTTGTCCCCATAAAATATATAAATGTTGGTGTAAATCTTGCACACTTTACCTCTGTTTCTTAAGAAAGTGATGGAACCGGGTGTGGTGGCACGTGCCTGTAATCCCAGTGGCTCAGGAAACGGAGGCAGGAGGATCATGAGTTCGAGGTCAGCCTCAGCAACTTAGCGAGGCCCTAAGCAACTCAGTGAGACCCTGTCTCTAAAAATATAAAAAGGCCTGGAGATATAGCTCAGTGGTTAAGCGTCCTTGGGTTCAATTCCCGGTACCAAAAAAGAGAAAAAGTGATGAAAACATGTCTGCCATATATATCATATATACGTATGATATATAATATAACATATTTGTTATCTAAGACTACATGCTGACTTAGTGACACTGAAACTAGAATTGGAATATTTTGAACCCTAAATAACTTTCATTTTCCATAAATTTTTGGTCATCATATTCAAATCAGAAAGTATATTTCTTTTTTTTTTTGAACCAGGGATTGAACTCAGGGACACTCAGCCACTGAGCCACATCCCCAATGGCTGTAAAAGACTATTTTGGAAATTCAGGAGAAACTTCAGCCCTAAGTGGTTTGTTTACCAAAATTCAAGCCTTGTTATTCTGTTTTTGAGATTAAGCCACAATATGACATGACAGTAATTATTAACAATGTCTGCCAACAGTTTGTTAAGTTTTACCTCCTAAGTGCAGAGGAAAATAAAAATAAGCAGCAAAAATATTTATCCCTTCTTTTGTGTTTCCTCTGTAAGCTATAAGAAATGAGATCCTGGCTAGCTATCCTAGCAGCTCACTGTCCTCTGTATCTTCTCACTAGATGATTTAACAATAATCAAGCTTTTAAAATGTGTTTTGTATTTATGTTGCTTATATTGGATATCCTCTGGTTTAAAGTCTACATGAAAAATTCTTTTGTTTTGCTTTTGTTTTTCAATTAATTCTAAAACTGGCATTGGTCTTTTCTGTTTCTACACAGGCAGACACCACCCATCCTTTAACCAAGCACAGAAAAATAGCTTCTTCTTTCCGAGATTCATCACTATTTGATATCTTCACGCTGTCCTGCAATTTATTAAAACAGGTAGGGTTATGGGTTGGGTCATGCCTGCTACTTTCTTTTGAAAGAAATGAGGATATGTGGGAATTTATTAGGAGACAGCTCCGAACTGAGGCCATTACAGTTTATGCATTGCTTTAATCATTCATCTCTTGAGATGTACAAAACGCTAGCCAGATTAACCACTGAAGTTATAGAAAAGACTGTGATTTTCCTACCTCGAAACGATTCCCTTAGGTAAAAAGCAGTAAGTGAACACTTATCCCATTCTCCTTTCTTGAATTAAGAGTTTAACACAAAGTTAGAGATTTTGCTGTTTGCTTTTTTATAACCACATAAAATCTCTATTCAGAGTGAAAGCATGTTAGTTTTATGGCGTTTGAATTCTTTGGTGCTTTGAAAGTAGACTCAGACTGCACTGTTATCATACAAAACTAGGTTGACTCTTCCGTCCCCTGCAGAGTTAGAAGCAACAAAGAAACAAGCAACATCTGTAAGGAAAAGTAGATTTTTAGTTTTTAACATCCATTTAGATTTAAAGGGATATACAGTATCACATAATGAAATTACCTGGTTTAAAGTAGAGAGTTGGTTTTCAATTCATTTATTGATAGAATTGAAGAAAAAAATGTTAACCTACACATTCTTAACAATGTTTGGATTCTTTGTCCCTGTGAGAAACTCAGTGGGTTTAGCCACTAGCTTTTGTTCATGTTTGGGTTTTTTTTCCAGTATTTCCCATTTTTATTTATCTTTTTGTTTTTTTGTTTTGTTTTGTTTAATGTGGTGCTGGGGATTGAACTCAGGGCCTTGTGCATGCAAGGCAAGCACTCTACCAACTGAGCCACATTCCCAGCCCTCCCAGTTTTAATTTTAAAGGCAAATTTGGATTTTTTTCTGTTGTCCCTGTTAATGATATTCATCTTTTACTCGGTTATTTAGTGTTATCTCTGAATTCCCAAATACTCCTGAGTTTTGGCACGTTGCCTGCAAAGCTGTTATACCCCCTGGATGGGGGAAAGCTTTTGAGAAAACTAAGGGTCGAATCCTCTTCACTGATCCTATCAGAAACAAATAGCCAGCCAGTCACTGAGACACAGCTGGTATAACCTTATAGCATGGAGCCAATAACCATGCTAGCTGTGGAGCTGTATTCAACTGTATGGTCTGCAGGTGAATAAGTACAAGTCATGGGTGATTTTGTTTTAATGCTGGTTAGAGAGATTTCTGATGATGATGGCAAGGGTAGTGTTAAGGAGGAAGGAAGGAAGGTGAGCAGTTGTGAAACTTCCTCAGAACTCCATCCAGAGTTTTACCTTAGCCATGTCTAGAAATTGTTAGGCTCTCACAGGCAAATTTCACATTCCATATTGCTTCAAATTCCCTGTGGCCATTTTGTTGTTTGTTTTTTGTTTTTTTGTTTTTAAGTTTCTTTTTTGGTTGTAGGTGGACACAATACCTTTATTTTATATTTATGTGGTGCTGAGGATTGAACCCAGGGGCTCATGCATGCTAGGAGAACGCTCTACCACTGAGTACAACCCCACTGCCCACCCCACCCCCACCCCCGTGGCCACTTTGTCTAAACACATGAAGAACAAATTTTAAAAAGATTTATATAAGTAGCAATTTCATGTTTTTATAGTAAATATATGTTATTACTAAAAAAAGGAAAAGAAGGGATTTTCATAGTAACATTAACATGATAAAGTACAGCATCTTTTTGGGTGGAAAACCATCCGTTTGCTGTGCCAAAATACAGTCTGCCTTTTCTGGCTCAGCATCCTGCTCCTGAACCTGGGAGCAAGCTGGGAAGAGAGGAACAATTGTTTGGAACTCATTGTATGCCAATTTTTCCAGGCTTCAGGAAAGAATCTGAACTTGAATGATGAAAGTCAGCATGGCTTGCTCATGCAGCTGCTCAAACTCACCCATAACTGCCTGAACTTTGATTTCATCGGCACATCTACTGATGAGTCCTCAGATGACCTATGTACAGTGCAGATCCCCACCAGCTGGAGATCAGGTAACAGAGAAATCGCGCCACCTGGATCAGCCTGCCCTGCAGATCCTCAGCATGTCCAAAGGATAATCCAGAGAACACCAGTGATCCCTTGTTTACTTGAAAGCTTAAAATTTTGATGCCTTCTTTATAATACAAGCAGAGAGGTAGAGGCACTCCACCACTGAGCCACATCCCCAGACCTATTTTGTATTTTATTTAGAGACAGGATCTCACTGAGTTGCTTAGCACCTCACTAGTGCTGAGGCTGGCTTTGAACTCGTGATCCTCCTGCCTCGGTTTCCTGAGCCTCTTGGATTACAGGCATGTGCCACCGTGTCCAGCTGGGAAAACTCTTAATGAATGAATAAGAGTGGGCATGTATCTTCTTTTATTAATCACTGAGAGACTTGTTACCTTTTTTTTTTTTTTAAGTTGTCAGTGGGTCTTTATTTTATTTATTTAAATGTGATGCTGCGATTCGAACCCAGTGCCTCACGCATGCTAGGCAAGAGCTCTACCACTGATCCACAACCCCAGCCCACTTGTTATCTGTTTAGAGTGATACTTACCTTTAAAAACAGTATCAACCCAGCTACTCGGAGGCTGTAACAGAAGGATTGCAAGTTCAAGGCCAGCCTGGGCAACTTTGTGAGACCTGTCTTAAAATTAGAAAGGTCTGGGAATGTAGCTTCACAGAATGCTCCTGGCCAGCTCCAAAAATATGTATATTTCAAACAAAGAACTTGAGCTATTATTTGTTTTTGTGTTCCTAAGGTTAAAATTTTAAATTCTTGATATGATTAGAGGTATTAGGATTGTCCAAAGTTCCCTGAGAACCAGAGACTGAATATGTTTCTTTTAGTTGCTGCAATTGATACTTTAAGGGAGGATAAAAAGGAAAACAAAACAAAAAGGCCCTAATAGTTACCAGTTTCTAAGGAAATAGACGTTCTGTAAGATAAATATGCAGCAGGATGTGCTTGTGCAGACAAAGTAAAGTGATGTCATGTTTCTTTTTTCCAGCATTCTTAGATTCTTCAACTCTGCAGCTGTTTTTCGACCTGTATCATTCCATCCCTCCTTCATTCTCACCTCTGGTGAGTCAGGACCACTGTTTCCAACACAAACTTGTTTCTAAAACAGTAGCAATGAGTGTTCATTTTGTTTTATAGGATAGAAATATTAGGGTTAGTTATTTAGCCTTGTGAAATTAAGCTTACAACCTAAAGGTTCTGGCAATAACATTTTAACTATTTTAAAATCACTCCTGTCTACTGACTGGCCAGTTGCTCCAAATGGTCAAGCTCTCTTTGTTCTTCTTGTGTCTGACTTTATACTATATTTCACATCCATTGTTACAGGCTAGAGCATGGGGATTCATCTGATACTCTCTGGCTGAACCATTAAGATTGTGCTGAGAAGTTTTGACAATCCCTCAGGCAAACGTTACATAGTGATAAATGGAAACTGTAATGGAAAAGCTAATTTGCATACTTATCCTAAATAACATTTGAAAGGTGTTAGGAATGGTATATTTCCTATAGCAATGATTAATCTCAAAATCATTCAGATTCTAAAACCCTGTTGGTCTAGTATTTAGATTTTTAGTCTGTAATGATATTGTACACAAAATATACAAAGAAAACACAATAAAGTACTGGGTGTTCTGCATAGTGTGTCTGCAGGGGACTAATTTCCTGGCCATTATAGTACTTTTCCAAATTAATATGGACCTTTGATTTAGGAGAAATGTGAATTGAGTGTTATGTGCATCATTTAGGTTACTGCAGGAAAAGGTAGCAAGTCAAGAGTGCTAATTAATGAAAGGACTGTTTGCAAAGGTATGGGCAAAATTGAAGGGAATCCAGCAAGAGGTGGTGGTACATGACCACCGGCAGGAACAGAGGTCTCCAGGGACAGAAGGAGGAAACCCTGGAGAGAGCTAGAGTCCTAGCCAAGGGAAGAACTGAATAGCAATAGTTGTGGCCATTCATAGAGAAACTCTGCCAGCCCAGCCAGAGGGTGGGGAAAAGGGCTCCTCTTTTTTTCTGTCTTCTGACCCTCCCTGCTGGTACTTCCCAGTGGCTTAAGCCAACCAGAATCCAGAGGACAAGGGAGTGTGGCTGTTGTTGAGAGGTCATCGTCCCAAGGGAAGAGCAGGGTGGAGAAGGATGCAAAATAGATTTGGGGGGAGCAAACAATATAAATATCTAGCACAGCAGGGAAAATGTTTTCAGTGTAAAAGTTGTTTGGGCTTAGAGCTGACTTGTTTATTTCATTGTACATCATGTTCATCACTATATAGCAAAGCCTGATTAGCCAAAAGTCCTTAAGTTTTAAAGCAAAATTAAATCTAAAACTTTATTTAAAATATAATTTACTTGATGTTTTCTAACCAAGAATCAAAGAAGCTATTGGGATTGCTGAAGAATAATGTCTAATGGAGCTTTTCAAACTATTAATGTAACCAGGAGTGGTTGCTGTGATCAACTTAGATCTGATACTCTTCTTTTAGAAAGTTGTTTCAGATACCCTAAGGAATATTGTAGGAGAGGGGACAAGGTGTGGTAAAAATAGCTGTGCCATCTTAATCAGTGTGTGTTGTGTCCTGCTCAGGTATTATCCTGCTTAGTACAGATCGCCTCTGTCAGAAGATCCCTGTTCAACAATGCCGAGAGGGCCAAGTTTCTCTCCCATCTTGTTGATGGTGTTAAACGAATACTGGAAAATCCACAGGTAAGACTTTTGAAAATTTATATATAGAGAGAATTAATATATAGGAGCCAGAAGGAAATTCATCTAGAGGCCACTCTTAGAAATCTCAGAGAACCATTTCCTCTTGTTCTTTGAAAGAGTTCTGAGTCTACATTTCTAGGCAGATTCTGAGAGTATCTACCCCAAAGAAGAGCTTGTATCCTTCAGCTTCAGAGATGTAGAAGTCTTGGGAAGAGATCACTTTGATGCAGAAAAATAAGGATGGAGCTAGTTATTTTTCCCCCAAAAATTTAAAGTCTAAAGTTTGGTTTTGGTTTTTGTTTGCATTTTTTAAATGTACGTTCCTAAATATATAGGGCTGTTAGGGTAGGGAGGAGATATTTCCTTTCAAATAATCATTCCATAACTTGATTAACCAAAATTCAGCTAATATCTATTATTTTTCCAACTAATACTCTGCAATAGGAAAAAAAATCATAAAAACATTTTCTTTTTAAATATACTTAGTTCTCTTCCTTTCTTTAAAAATTCCATTATTCATTCAACAAATTGTGTCATGCACCTACTGCATGCCAAGTTTACAGTAATGAACAAAACAAAGTCTCTACCCTACTATGCTAACAGGAAACATAATTAAGTATACGGGTATAATATAAAAACAAGTCTATAAAATTTGATATAATTGTGTAATAAAATATATAAACATACTTAGATAATTATAAATAATATAATGATACAAACATACAAAACATTTGTGTATGTTTGCTATTGTAGTACATTACAGTGTTGTGCTTAGTGATCAGTTTGACAGATGTAGAAATGAGAAATTTTATTAGGTTTCCTTGGGTGGGAAGTAAACAGGCCAGTCACATATGAGATGGTGTCCTCTGCCATCAATCAACTTTACAATTATAGGCAAGGGGTATGGTCTCTCTTGGATTTCCTTTGCAGTCTCTGTCTGTTGAAACTAATAATTCCATCTTATTGGTGGTTGTGAACAGATGAAGTGTGGTTAATCACATATTCCATTTTATCTTCCCCCATGCTGTTCCCAGAGTTTATCAGATCCAAACAATTACCATGAGTTTTGCAGACTACTGGCTCGATTGAAGAGTAACTACCAACTGGGAGAACTGGTGAAAGTGGAAAACTACCCTGAGGTCATCCGATTGATAGCCAACTTCACAGTGACCAGCCTACAGGTTTGTCTTGGATTGCTTTTGTGTTTCTTTTTAACATCAGGATCTCTTCTCTTGCTCATTGATTTTAATCTTTTAAGTATACCTCCCCCTTTCACTCCTTGGCAAAGGTGACTTTAGGTATAAGTTATCCTGCAGAGTAGTTCCTGTTACAGCCTAGTCTTCCAAGTTAACAAAAGTGCAGGAAAGGGGCTATGGATGTAGCTCCTCAGTGGCAGAACGTTTGACTCACTTGTAAGGCCCTGGATGTGATCCCCAGCACAACCAAAAAAAAAAAATGTGTAAGGGATATGATTAGAGAAACATGTGGGAATTACAAGGATAATATTTAGATTCAAAACAAAGAAAACTCCCTTTTAATCTCTCTGAAAAAGACAAGATAGAACAGGGAGCTAGACCAAAGAGTAAAAAGTTAGTGCCCTCTCTTTTTTAGTCATGTAATATAGGAGTATGGGTCTCAAACAGTATTGTTTGCATAAAATCATCTGGGAACTTGATAAAGAATTCTGGTACTTGAGTCTCACCCCCAGAGGTTCCAACTCCTTAGGTGGAGCCTTAACACCCGTATTTCCAACAAGTTCTCCAGATGATTCTCGTGCATATTAATATCTGAGAGAAACACTTACTTAGGGCTTTCTTTTTGGGTTGGGTTTACATACCCAGCCTAGAACTGCCTTCTCATTAGATGCTTAACCTCTGAAAATACTAATAACTTTAAACTAGTTGCCATACATAGAACAAAGCCCATAAAACCTTATCCTCTTTTTTAAAACATCTTCATCTTGCTGGGCTTGGTGGCTTACACCTATAATCCCAGAAGCTGAGAAGGATCATAAAATAAGGCCAGCCTGGGCAACTTAGACCTCATCTCAAAATAAAAACATAAAAATGGCTGGTGATGTAGCTTAGTGGTAGAGCACTCCTAGGTTCAATTCCCAGTAATTTAAAAAAAAAAAAAAAAAAAGTCTTTTTCATTTGTATCAAGTGGTCTGGAACTTTGTGTGCAGAAATGAAAAACATGCCTTTATGCCTTTTGCTCTTTTGGTTGTCCTTAGCACTGGGAATTTGCTCCAAATAGTGTGCACTATCTCCTGAGCCTGTGGCAGCGGCTGGCAGCCTCTGTGCCATACGTCAAAGCTACAGAGCCCCACATGCTGGAAACATATACTCCTGAGGTCACCAAAGCCTACATCACATCCCGGTTGGAATCTGTGCACATCATACTAAGGTAAGGAAATTTGGACTGATCTCTTCATCCCATCTTGCACACCCACTTGGCAAAGGGGAACTTGACATGAGTTCCATCAGTGCCAGCATAAAGTCTGAAAGAATAGTCTTTCTTTTTAACGGCCTGTTCATGTCTCTTTTTCACTGTCTATAGCAGTGACTCTGAATACAAGGCCTATTTGTATGTTTGTACTTGCCACTGATTCTCTTCAAATATGAGAAATTTATAGGACATAGGTGATAAGAATTCTAATGTGTAAGTTATGGTGCTTAATGTTTACTCCTAAAGAAGTCAGTCCAGTATCACCTCTGACTTCAGAGCTTACTCAAAGACAAAACAATTCAGGGCAGCTATCACTGATTGATGTACATTAACAAAGGGTTTCTCTCTACATTGACTATTACCTGGACCAGAAACCTGTAGCTAAAGGACTGTCAGGCCCTTTCAAAAATGACCCATATTAAATGAAGTTGTCCTTGTTTTTGGACTTTTCTTGTATACTTTTCATTGGCTATTTTTCAGGGGTATTTACTTGGACTCTGAATGTCTGAAATGTTTTAAAGTCACATTCTTAATTTCCTCAAAGTCAAGTGCATTTGAGTTACAATTTGAGTCATTTCAAATCCAAAACATTCATGAATTTCACTGGAAAGCATTGCTCTATGCAGCAGGTTTCTAGGAGGCGGTGTTGTGGTAGAGAAGTGTACACGTAGGCTCTGGGCCCAAGGAGCCAGGTAACAGCAGTGTGCTCTTGGTCAACTTTCTCCATTGCCTTATTGCAAAATACAAATAATAATAGGCCTACCTTTTAAGATTCTTATGAGGACTAAACTAATATAACCTGGCATGGTGTGTGGCATGTGGTAAATAGTCAGCTGCTATTGCACTGCTGCCACCACCACTACCAAATATACTGTGATGGAACAATAACACACCATAGAACAAGGTGTGCAAGACTTGGTACAGGTCCATTATTCCTCAGCTGCGATTCTGAAACCCAAGAAGATGTGACACAGTTTTCTCAACAGTTTGGCATCGGATCACTTGGTAGCAAAATGTGATATGAACTATCAGACCATTATAGACTCTTATTTTTTAATCCTGTTTAACATTACTGTTCACAATATTCATACATTTGCTTTGGAATATTAAGTCTGATAAGCCACAGGGCCCATCGAGGGCTTTATATTACATGGGAAAAGCATCATATTGTCTTCCTCAAATCTGAAAATTTCTGAATTCCTTAACACATCTGACCACAATAGCCTCACATAAAAGACTATGTACTTATAGTCCCAATGTTTATTGTAGTTAGAAACAAGTGAAAGACTAAACTGAAAGAGCTTGGAGAGGTGAGAAGATAAGGCTGCCAGGTTGGAGGCAGACAAATTATCAAGGGATAAGAATTCAGGTGGAAGATTCACTGCTGACAAGCAGAATATACCTAAGGGAGACATGCCAGAGCCAAGGCCTCTGCCTTCTGACTTTTAAAATATCCTTCCTTGGGAAAAAGTAATGTTGTCCTGTATGATAGAAAATGATGGCTAGTTTAAGGAGAAAGAGCTGCTGCATTGGAGAATTCCATAGGCATATTTTAAGAGAGCCTCCTTCCTTTTACCCCTTTGGAGTAGAGATGGCCTGGAAGATCCCCTGGAGGATACAGGTCTGGTCCAGCAGCAGTTGGACCAGCTATCCACCATTGGGCGTTGTGAGTACGAGAAGACATGTGCGCTCCTTGTACAGTTGTTTGACCAGTCGGCCCAGTCCTACCAGGAGCTGCTGCAGAGCGCCAGTGCTAGCCCAATGGACATTGCAGTACAAGAGGGTGAGTATATTGTGCCAGGGGTTGGGGATCTTCTAGACCATTGAGGAAATGCTGTCAGAACCCTTAACTGCTTGCCACCTCTTTCCAACCCCATCCCCATCATTCATCCTCAGTTACCTCCATGTACAAGGAGAGTATTTGCAAATGAATGAATACCACAGGGGACAAGGGAAAAGTAACTGAAATATCTGCAGTGAGGGTCTTTAACTCTAAGGAAGTGCTCCATTCTAAAAGTAATGACCTTGTCTGATATAGGAACATTGATTATCTGATAACTTCCATCTTGGTATCACCCTTACCATAGCAAGGGAGTAGCCATCCTGTGTAAGAAAAGTAAGATGTTATGACTTTACAAGAGTGTCCTTAAAATTAAGGAAGCTCCTAATGAAGAATATCTTGGTGAAATTATCCCTGGAGGTGACACTGATGGGACTTCCTCCTCTCACAGGGAGGCTGACATGGCTGGTGTACATCATCGGAGCTGTGATTGGTGGCCGGGTTTCTTTTGCCAGCACTGATGAGCAAGATGCTATGGATGGCGAGCTTGTCTGTCGGTAAGACCATTCCCCAGCCACTTTTGGTGTGCTGTTGATGTTCACCTATAGAACAGTCTTAGGAAGCAGAGTGCCCATGAAAACAAGGGCCTGCTCCAAGCCTTAATGAGTGTAATGAGAGCTTTGCCTATAAGCTTAGCAAAAAACATTTGAGCAGTAACTCAGCAAGGAAATGATGGGGACAGAATTAGGAACATTAATGTGAGAATAACCATTAGTTCTGTTTAAGGATCATGTCTCAGAGTTAGTGGAATGTAGTCTGCTTCTGCCATGCCAACACAAGTCACAAGAGAAACTGATTCCTCAAATGTCGCCCAAGGTAGAATTATAGAACTACAGACTTTCAGATCTCTCAGCCATACATCCATTTATCCACTTATTTATCCATTTATTCAAGATTTCAAGTTATTTTGCCAGGTATGGTAGCACATACCTCTAATCCAAGCTACTCAAGAGGCAGTTAAGGAAAAGATGGCATGTAACTAGTGATTTCTAAAAGTTTACCTAACAGAGAAATAGAAGGCAGAATTTTTTAAGGCAGATGTTCTCCCAACATTTTGATCTTGGAATTACCTTATCCTCTTAAAAAAAAGAAAAGGAAAAAGGCACTGAGGTCCCCAGAAGAGCAGTTGGGCTTTTAAAAAATTATGTATTTATTAATTCATTGTAAAATATTAATAAGCCAATTAAATGCTAACATAAATAAATTTTTATGAAGAAAACTATTTTCCAAAAAAATTAATGAGAAGAGCAGTATTGTTTTATATGTTTGCAAATCTCACGTCTGGCATGTTGGAATTCGGCTGGATTCTCATCCCTGCTTCTGCACTCAGTCTGTTGTGTCTCACATGTCCTACAGCCTCGGCGAAACCTACTGGACACTCATATGAGACTATAAGCAAAAAGAGTCAAAAAATGTCTTCATGCTGTTATGAATGATTTTGTGACCCTGCACAGAGCCACTACTGTAAAGAGTTCTAAACCTTCAGGTGCTCTCCTTAGGGATGAACACTCTTGAACCTGATGCCATATACTTTATTGATCCCCAGACATCTCAATCTATAAATTCTTTTCTTTTTAAAGAATTTAGGGATAGCCTAGTTATACCTCATTAGTCACATTGAGATCATAGACAATTTTATTTTTTATTTATAGTACTGTGGATTGAACCCAAGGCTGAGCTATATACCCTTGATCTCTCAATCTATAATTCTTATTCTTCTAAAATTCCCCTTTTGTCTCTATGTCCATTTTGTTAATCAGATGCCCATTTGCCTTAGTTGCCTTAATCCTGACAAGAGTCTTCATGACATTCATTATCTCACTGGCATTATTTGAAGAACTAAGCAAAGATATAATAAGAATGACCATGTGTGGTGGCACACATCTGTAATCCCAGCTCCTCAAGAAACTGAGGCAGGAGGATCACAGGTGTCAAAATAAAAAATTTTAAAGGGCTGTGATATCATTTAGTGGTAGAGCATTTTCCTAGCATGTGCTAGACTCCAGATTCAATCCCCAGTACTGCAAAAAAAAAAAAGATTTTAATAAGAATGAAATCTAATGCCTTTCTAATTTTGCAGCCTGATATGGTACTATGTGTCATAATATATAAATTTAGTTTATACAATGTCTTGTAGACTGGTTCTCAGCTCAGGTGATTCAGCACAATGACTGAGTCTAATTTACTCATGATATGTCACAAATAGTTTGCTACCTATCCTCATACTATCAAAATGTCATATGACTCACTTACAATAACATTATGCTTATTCATTCAATATTCTTTCACTTGCATTCCAGTAAGCTTTCTTAGAGAGAGAGGAATGCAGAGAAAAGAGACAAAGATGCAGGTAGCATATCTGCTCTTTGTCCCTGGGAGTGCTACCTGCCTATGAAAATGAAGCTTTGCATGTCTCCATCCCCTTCGTGGGTCTGAGAGAAAAGATTGAGAATCCTGGGCTAGTCCAGTCTCTTTCATTTGTATAGATGAATGGAGCACATTAAATTGTTCTATCACTGCTCAGAAATTTTAGGAAGTGCCAAGACCCCTCATGCCAGTGTTTTTCACAGTTTTTAAGCTGATTCTCAGTTTTACCCGTCTATGATATCAGTGGACAAACATCTAACCACTCATTCCTTAGCTGTGGTTCCTGTGGGGCAGAAATGGAGACTATTTTTTCCCTCACCAGAGCTTGCAACTACAGAGAATGCCTTTCAGATAGGCTAGTTAAGGAGAGGAGGTATGTTTTGCTGTTTCAGAGTAGGTTGGATTGTCTAGGGTGATCAAGCTATCCTGCTGTTGAGAGTCATTGCTCCTCTTCCTCTAGGGTGCTCCAACTGATGAACCTAACAGATTCTCGCTTGGCTCAGGCGGGTAACGAGAAGCTGGAATTGGCCATGCTGAGCTTTTTTGAACAGTTTCGTAAGATCTACATTGGGGACCAGGTGCAGAAATCCTCAAAGGTAACAGACTCACAGTTGGCTCCAT
The DNA here is from genome assembly GCA_020662805.1 of Glaucomys volans. Lineage (NCBI taxonomy): Eukaryota > Metazoa > Chordata > Mammalia > Rodentia > Sciuridae > Glaucomys > Glaucomys volans. The sequence continues at coordinate 53,417 of JAJEJO010004314.1, read as the reverse complement.
TTAGTTCTCACTTCTCACATGTGAAATTGCTGATTGTGGGAAACTGTTGAGACACAGCCTCCAGATTTTAGGACTGGGATACTCCAAATGTTTTCTCTTAGTGTGTAGAATTCTGGGAGACTCACTGAGGAGTTGGGTCCATTTCCCCTGTATTCCATATGCTTAACAAATGGCCAGTCAAAACATCTGTTGTTCTTCCCCAAATTGGCAGTTCTTAGTCTCTATACATGAATTAATGTTCAGAACAGCAGAAGGTTTTGGCAGAGTTTTTGTGATTTCAAGATTGAAGGGGACCAATAAGAGAGCTCAGCATCTATCCAGCATTTTGTAATACTTAGAAAATAGCCATCCCTTCAACAAGTGTTCCCAGGATTGCTTTCCATTTTCTTCCCACATCTTACTCCCTGAATGTGGACAAAAACAGTCCAGGCATGTGATTGTTCTAATATTCTCTGGTTACTTTTTCTTCCTTTAACATGACACCAGCTGTACCGCCGACTCTCAGAAGTTCTGGGCTTGAATGATGAGACCATGGTCCTAAGCGTCTTCATAGGAAAAATGTAAGTGTTTCAGCTTGCCCTCAGCAAGAGGCCCTTGCAGTCCTGTATTGCAACTGTACAATGTGATCTGGGCATTGTGCTGCCAGTGCCTGGGTATTCCAGCATTGATCGTTTGCGTCAGAAAATTGTGCCTTTGAGTGTGTGACAAGCTGTGCTTAGAGATATGGCCCGGCCCCAGAGCATTCCAGGCTTGAACAGAATCTTGCAGAATCTCCTCTTTAGCCTCTGGGATCACAGGTGAAACCCTGTCATGGCATTAGTAAAATGGCTCTCCCTCCCCAGTAACGGTGCTTGACCTCTCACCTGATCCCTGAGCTGCCCAGGATGCCCAGAGTACGCATCGCTTTCTGATGCTGATTTCCATTAGTTATGCCCCCCCAGGGGAGAGCCCCACTTTCAGACGGGCTTACTCCTCTCAAGGAAGCATCGTACCCACTGAGGGTCTTGAATCTCCAAAATCTGGTTTGAATTGTCTTCAAAGTTGGCGCTCCTGATTGGCCCTTTTTTTGTTTTTGTTTTTGTTTTTAAGTTATACCCTTTAGTTACATTTTCCCCTTTTTAGGAGCTCAATTTATCAAAGCACACACTAGGAGCCAAATATATTACCCAGGGCTGTGTGCAAAGTGATGTTTTGCCTCCTTCCAACTATCCCAGCCCTAAACACTCATATCCATGAGCTGGTTAATAATTTAAGATGGAAAAAGCAAAGGGGGTCTAAAGGACTCTGCCAGCCAAGAATCCAGAAGCAAGGGCTACTAGAATTCTGCAGCTGACAGTGGATGGTGCAGGTGCAGAATTGCATACGTCTGCATGTTATCACTGCCGCAGAAATCTCTTACCCTTGCTGCAGAAATCAGCCCTGGAGTGCCCCAGAATTCCAAGGGCCTGGGTATGGGCCAGTGTAGCTTTGGAACCAAGTAGTGAAGATTATCTGAAGGATAATTTTTCTAGTCAACCAAATGTAAGTACGGAGATTTTATACCCATTTTTTTGTGGTCGTGATGTCTGTGAATTGGTGATGCAGATGTGTGGTGACTTGATGGATGATTTTCTTCTTCTCCCAGCCTTAAAGGAGACCAGGCAAATCAAAAGCGTCTCTTGCTTTTTTTTTTTGTTTTTGTCCTCCAGCATCACCAATTTGAAGTACTGGGGCCGTTGTGAACCAATCACCTCCAAGACACTACAGCTTCTCAATGACCTCTCCATTGGATATCCTTTTTAAGCTAACTTCTTTACACAGCAGAAAGTATGGCATGCTAGTCTTCGAAGTCATGGCCTCCTGCTGTTACCACTTTCATTGACTATAGTATATACTTGGGTATCCTCCATTTTCCTGAAGTCAAAGGCAGTACCCACACAAAATCCAGAATAATTCCAGACCCCCTAAAATGAGCCAACGCACAATTTAATAGTTTACTGTAGATTTATCCCTGATTAGTCCTAAGGGTCTGAAATACCTGAGAACTAGGTCACAGGTACACATTGTGGCTGAGGTTTTAACATCAGTGGAAAGAAAGTCTCCAGCTGATTGGTAGAAGCATCCTGATACCAAATTTTGCAACTGGAGTAGTGGCTGTCTTTCCTCTTGACGTGGATTATGTCTGCTATAAAGTTTGAATTGCTCTAGGTCAGTTTTTCACAACCAGGGGTCTACAAGAACAGTAAACCCTATCAAGCCGGGCAGGGTGGCGCACGCCTATAATCCCAGCATTTGGAAGGCTGAAGCAAGAGGATCGTGAGTTCAAAGCCAGCCTCAGCAACTTAGCAAGGCCCTAAGCAACTCAGTGAGACCCTGTCTCTAAATAAAATACAAAATAGGGCTGGGGATGTGGCTCAGTGGTGGAATGCCCCTGGGTTCAATCCCCAGTACCAAAAAAAAAAGTAAACCCTATCAAAGAATTTGAGCCATTTTTCTCCTCAGTTCTCCCAAAGATTGTACACAGCTGGTGTCATTCTGAATAAGAGAGGAGTTTATTCATGATACACACTGGTGGCCTTAGGCAAGAGTGTAGGGTTCAAGTTAAGTTCTCTCTTGGAACTCCCACCCAGGAAAGCTACTCTAGGAGATTCATAATTCATAGGAGAGACTGCTGGGTTTTATCGATTTCCTTACAGATAGGTATTTAATATGTTCTCTTATTGATCAGTTAAATACTGCTTAGAAGAGAACACTTGTCTTCCTATTTAGTAATGGTATACTCAAGTGGTTTGGGAAAATAGATGTTTGGGGAAACTATGCTTCATCCTAGGGGTGTTTTTTTTTATCTTGAAGATTCTTGGTTGGCTGCACACTATCCTTGACTTTGTCTTTACGTACAGTAGTGTAAGGAAGCTAGTGAAGCTTAGTGCGGTACAGTTCATGCTGAACAATCACACGGTGAGTGATTTGAGCCCCTCTTCCTGTCCTCTCTCCACCATCTGCACCCAAGGAGAGAGGTCAAGCTGAGGTCCTGGCTGCCACCGCAGCACAGACTGTCCCACTCCCATCACACTGCCAGATTACAGTTCCTAGTGTCAGAGCTACTTTTGGGGATCAGGATGACCTGAGCTATGTTGACGTCACCTGCTACATTCATACCTGAAATAAGTTGTTAGCAGGTAAACAACCACATAATTAAAAAAAAAAAAGAAAGAAAAATACACTTACATCCTTAAGGAATGATCGATCATGGAGCCATTAGCCTAAAAGAGCTCAGTAATTCTCAAATTACTGGCTTGCATTCTGCCTCTAACCCATGTTTTTACCTTTTTAACTTGTTTTCTTTTTTTCAATAGAGCGAGCACTTTTCATTTTTGGGTATTAACAATCAGTCCAACCTGACTGACATGCGGTGTCGGACTACCTTCTACACAGCACTTGGGCGTCTCCTCATGGTGGATTTAGGTACTGCAATAAATCCTAGAGGCTCATGAAATAATCTGGCACTGTTTAAATTTTTAGTTGAGGGCAGAAAACCAGATGTGGGGGAAATCATCTCTGTTGTTTCAGTAATAGAAAAACCATCTGAAATAACAGTCAAATTTCACCAAGAACACATCATGCTGGCATAGTCCTTATAACTGGAAGAGAATACAGCATGTTCCCAAAGCTTCTGTCTGATATGCAATAGCTATGAAATTCTCATCTGTAAAATAAGGGAATTATGCGTTAAGACTGCTAAATGCATCCTGTTGGCCAGATACCTCCTCCACCCCAAGTTGAGGTGCAGCCCACTGGAGATAGTCAACAAGGGTTCATTGTTCAGGTCTCTAGCACATAGAAACCAGGAGGGTTTAATCATTTCTGTAGCACTGGTGGTGATAATAGTGGTTTGGGGTCAACTAATAACTGAAGCTCAATGGTTATTCTAATTTTAAGCTATTTGAATTTAATCCTACTAAAATGACATTATGCAATCTAGGTTTATGAAAAATTACTAAGAAAAGAAAAGTAAAAGCATGAAGAAAGCTTCCCAAGTACCTCTTTCAGGCTTAAGTCTTGCCTAGTTCTCACACCAGCCATTGTCCTTTCTTGACTGACTCTAGTTCTTACTGAAGGCAAAATAAACCGTGTACTTCCTAATACACATACATATATCTCTGATACTGTGACTCAACCTCAAAAACTTAGGGCATCCCTGCAGTAGAAAGTTTGTTGTCTTCTAGTTTTAAAATTTGTTGACTGTATGTACATTTTGTTCTTAAATTACTGTGAACTCCTGTTAGATGAAGGGAATTACATTGGGGCCTGCTCATCTTTTATCCCAGGGTATTTCTCAAGCACATACAGCTTCGATTTGTTGGAATCAGGGTGACACATGGGATTGTTTCCCTTGCAGGAGAGGATGAAGATCAGTATGAGCAGTTCATGCTGCCACTCACGGCAGCGTTTGAGGCTGTGGCCCAGATGTTCAGCACTAACACTTTCAATGAGCAAGAGGCAAAGGTGAGTCTGTCAGCTTCTGGTGGAGCACGGTCCCTGGGAGAGCCCCCCGTTAGCCAGCACTGCCAAAGTAGTGCTCATCCTTACACTAGCCCCTGGTTAGCTCTTAATCTCTTGGGACTGTGAAATTAGAAGAGTAATAGAGATTTATTGAAGTCTAGCTCCTTTATATTATATAGTTATTCTTAGGCAACTCTTAAGATTTTTTTATGTGCATTTTCAGATATATTAGCATAAAGTTATTTACAATTTCCTGACCTTTTAGTCTCTGCTATATCCTTAATTATGTCCCCTTTTCATTTTTGATACTGCTTATTAGAACTTCTACAATTTTCTTTTCTTTTTTTGGTACCAGGATTTGGAACCATGGGCACCTTACCATTGAGCCACATTCCGAGCCCTTTTTATTTATTTATTTGTTTTTTTATTTTGAGTAAGGGTCTCACTAAGTTGCTGAGGCTGTCTTTGAACTTGTGATCCTCCTACCTCAGACCCCCGAGTTGCACTGCTTTTCTGGATCAATCCTAAGATTTTTCAGTTTTGTTAGTCTTTGACAAAAAAGAAAACATTTTTTGGTTTTATTGTAGCTCTGTTTTATGTGTTTTCCATGTTTTCTATTTTATTCATTTCCACTCTAGTCTGCTTTATTGATTTCCGCTATCATCTTCATTTTCATGTTATTTTCTTTAGAATTACTCAGTTGACCTCTTTGCAGCCGTTCTTTCCTGATGTAATCAATATAAAACTATTAGTGCCTCTTAACATATTATCACACATTTATTTTAATTGTAGTAAAAATGTATAAATTTTACCATCTTAACTATTTTGTGTGTGCAGTTTAGTAGTGTTAAGCCTTTCTGTGTTGTTGTGAAACAAATCTTCATAATCCACTAGGGTTTGTTTGGGTTTTTTTTTACTATTTGTATACACATGATGAGTTGGGTTTTTTTAATATAATTTCTCATTTCCATTAAGATTCCTTCTTTGAATTTCTATATGTATGGATCTTTTTTGTTGTTGTTTTTTGGAACTGAGGATTGAACTCAGGGGCACTCGGCCACTGAGCCACATCCCTAGCCCTATTTTGTATTTTATTTAGAGACAGGGTCTTACTGAGTTGCTTAGCGCCTCGCTGAGTTGCTGAGGCTGGCTTTGAACTCACAATCCTCCTGCCTCAGTCTCCCAAGTTGCTGGGATTACAGGTGTGCGCCACTGCACCTGGCGTCTATATGTATGGATCTTAAGCTACTTTTAGTTGTTAATATCTGGCTCTCGGAATTGTTGTTCATTGATTGTTGCTTTCCTTATTTTTCACTTCACACACACCTGCTCTTCTGACCTAGAGGCAACTGCTCAAATCAGAAGATGCCAGGATGTTAATATATTGGTAATGCCTTCCACTGTGCTCCTAACAGCACCATGACTGAGTAGGAGAGCCACCAGATAGGGTATCTCCAGGCTTTACCTCCTTTTTTGTCTTTAAGTGTCATAGTTTTCCATCTTCACATCAGCAGGCTAGTCAGCAATATCACTTGTCCAGCTCTCTACCCTTTACCCTTGTGTTTTGGGGTCTTGTGGGTACCATTCAAAAAGATGAGAGTAAGTGTGGAACATATTGATGACTTAGGCTACAGTATTAAACAATATCAAGGAGTTCATTAAGGGGTATCAGTGAATGTCAGGTCTTTTCCTATCATATTAGTTCCATAAAAAGCAGGTAAAAATTACCCAAAAGAATCTCCGTGACCATGGACTACAGCAGTCAGACACATCTTTGTCATGTCCCAAGGAACAAGTCTTTCAGATTGACCATGTTTTAGACTAGAAAATTGAGCTCCTGGTATCAGCTCAGGAATAGAACTATTTGCTTAAAGCACACTATTCACAGAAGTGTGGTAATTTTTTGCCAAGAGTCAGGATCCCCATATGTTCTACCTTCTTGAGCATATTGATAACTATTTGAATTCCAAAGCAGTCTTAATGCTCATAGAACCCTAAAGTAAAAATTCTTTTGACAGAGTCTTGGTGATGCTGTGTGTACTAAATGGGCTCTCCTACCCCCAGCAGCATGAGCACTAGCAAGTCTCTTAGGGCCATGCCTCATTCCCTTCTCTGTCAGAGAAGAGTACAGTAATTTATAGCCCCAAGGTTTGACATGAGAGTCTTCATTTCAGACCCTAACCAAAAAGAAGATACTATGTAAATTCCCCCTTGTCTTCCTCCTGGTAGGGTCTTTGAGTTCTTTTAAGACACAAATCTTTATGATATGTCTCTTCTACCTTTGGTTCTGTGGGCCTTTTGTTTTTCCCCCAATCTTTTGGAATGGCCTTTTTTACTTACATTTATCACTTTAATATCTCTAAAACTTTCAGCCTTGTTTTTTGCTTTACTGAGCCACAAACCATCCTATTTTCTTAGTACAGGTTATATATCCCTTATCTGAAATGCTCACACCAGACGTGTTTCAGATTTTTTTACTTTTTGCTTTTTAAATATTTGCATATACATAATGAGATATCTTGGGGTAAGACCCAAGGCTAAACACAAAATTCATTTGTTTCATATCGCTCAAAAAGTTTTGTATTTTTGAGCATTTCCTACTTTGGATTTTCATTTGAAGGTTCTCAGCATGATAACAAGCTTTCCAGAACTCATTTTCCAAGTGAAAAGATCCCATTCTAGCATGGAGGAAATTGATGCACAATATTCAGGGAATATCTGTTGAACAGTGGGAGGAAGAATTTGATTACACGATATGTGAAATCCCCCATTAGATGATTATAGATTTGGTTTTTCTTCTATTTTTACATTTTTGTCTTCTATTACAGCGAACTCTAGTTGGCCTAGTGAGAGACCTGAGAGGGATAGCTTTCGCCTTCAATGCCAAGACCAGCTTCATGATGCTGTTTGAATGGATGTATCCTAACTCAAACTAGAATTATAGTATACAAGCCTTAACTGGAGCATAACTTTGTGATGGAGTTATCAGTGGGGGAATTGGCAGGGGAGGCATGGTGAGGCAAAAAGATGAGGAATTTCCCATAAGGTCTGCCATGCGTCCTGTAAGCCACTACTGCAAAGTGGTCTAACGGCATAATATTGCCTGAGGTTGGGACATGAATAAGATCATTTCCCAGTTTCTCTTTTAGGGCCAAGATATACAAATGCCTATGGAACTGAACATCACTGTGCAACTGTTGCATGTAAACTCCATTACACTTAAAAAAGAGAGATGGTTCAATGTACTGCCCACCCCCCAAAAAAATGAAAGAAAGAAAAGAAAAACAGTTTTTAGGAATTAGGAAGTCTAACCTTACTTCATAATCTTGAACAGATCATTTCAGATCTGCATGCCTCCATTTAAATAATTATGTCAAGGAAATAGCTTATCACCTGTCCCATCATAGCAGTGGTAAAGAACAAACAACAATATGAAATAACTTGTGCTTTGCAGAAAGAAAGGCACTGTATAAAGTCTATCATTAGATCCTGTTACAGGCTTAAAGAATAAAAAATCACTTCAGCATTTTCTAGATAGAACTCCAAGGTTAGCAAGCAAGAGACGGGAAAGTAGAGGACTATAATTTGAGTTTATACTTGGCTGGTGCTGACAAATTCTTCAAAATTCTATCTTTCTGGATTCAGAAGTTCTTCCTTAGCTTCTCATTTACAGTTACCCATCCTACATGCCAATTCTTCAGCGGGCCATTGAGCTGTGGTACCATGACCCAGCCTGCACCACACCTGTGCTCAAGCTGATGGCTGAACTAGTTCATAACAGGTAAACAGGCAGAAGACATCAGAAGGGCACTACTGCCCTTTTAGCTGAGAAAGTCCTGAGAGAACTTCCTTTATCTCATGCTTTGGGAAACCTGGGAGATAAAGATGCACTGCTACCAAATTTGAAAACCTACAAAAGTTTGTTTTTGTTTGAAAGAAGAATATCCCCAACCACACAAAGCCATAGCTGCCTGCAGGAAATAAGTCACCTGTTAGTCTCAGGATTTCCATTTTTTTTTTTTGGAACCAAGGATTGAACTCAGGGACACTCGGCCACTGAGCCACATCCCCAGCCCTATTTTGTATTTTATTTAGAGACAGGGTCTCACTGAGTTGCTTAGGGCCTCGCTAAGTTGCTGAGGCTGACTTTGAACTCGCGATCCTCCTGACTCAGCCTCCCAAGTCCTTTGGATTACAGGCGTGCGCCACCGTGCCCAGCTAGGATCTCCATTCTTATGAGAAGGAAATTTGGCAAACAAGATTCTGGTTTCCCTGCCTATAGGTAATGGTGTCATGTCTGGCACATTTCAGAGTAGAGATAGTTGAGAAGGACATGAAATATATGCAAATATCCTTCCTTTAGAAAGGTGCTTATTAGACAGACTAAAGAGAGTTTGCTTTTGTTGAAAAGTTAGAAAGACTTCCAAAACACCAAATTTTAAATTTATCCAACAATTTAGGGATGGTTAAAAAGAAAAGACCAGCACCTTAGCTTTGCTAGAATTTCAGGTATATGTATCTGTCTCTCTTGGCATTCTGAGAGAATTCATTTTCAAAACTACCTTAGTGCTGATTGTGGTGGTGCACACCTGTAATCCCAACTACCCAGGAGGCTGAGCAGGAGGACTGCAGGTTCAAAGCCAGCCTTGTCAACCTAGTGAGACCTTGTCCTCAAACTAAAATTTTAAAAGGGTTCAGAGGTGTAGTTCAGTTATTCATAAAATAGATACTTGAGAGCACCCAGCCTCTATCAGGCCACTTCTTCATTTGTTGTGGTAGCCAGAATCTTCTTTCTCACTGTGATGTGCAGTAAGAAGGACAAATAATACAAAAAAGTACGAAAGACAATTTCAGATTGTGATTAAGTACTGTGGGGAAGAAAAACTGAAAGGAATAGGAGGCTCAGGGAAGGCCTCTTAGAGACCTCAATGACAAGAAGACTGGTAACCCTGCAAATGTAAGGGGTGTTCTAAACCGAGAACACAACTGCAAGAGTGCTAAGAGAGGCTGAGTTTGCTGGGATCTGAGGCAGAAAATGCCATGTGGTAGGAGCCGGGTGAGTGGAGGTAGAGAGAGTCAAACCATTCAGCAGAGGCCAGGTCTCCTGGTGTCTATGTATGAGACAGTAGAGAGGAATTGGCATCGATTCTCATTGCAGTGGGAAGCTTGCTTGTTTTAAGCAAGGTTGTAAAATGATCTTGGTTACATCATCTAAAGGTGTTGTGCTAGCTGCCTACTGTAAATAATGGGGACCGCTGCAGGCAGGAGTAGAAACAGGGCAGCCACAAAGGCAGTGGGTGGGTTCAGGGCATATTTTAGGACCTCATGGATTTGATGGAGATGGGGGAATCAAGAAGGGCTCCTGGATTTGAGACTTCTCCAACCTTTGTCAGATGCTCAAAAGTAGAGCAGACAAATCCCAGCTGCTAGGGAGGCTGAAGCAAAAGGATCACAAATTCAAGATCAGCCTGGGCAACTTAGTGAGACCCTGTCTCAAAAAGGGATGGGGGTGTAATTCAGTGGTAGAGGACTTCTAGGTGCAATCCCCAATATCACCACCACCACCCTGCAAAAAAAAAACAAAGGAAATTTGACAAAAAAAAAAATGAGTTTTTATTGTCTGATGAACAAAGAACTCAAAACAAGATTGTTGAAAAAATTTTCCCTGGGCTGGGGTTGTGGCTCAGTAGTAGAGCACTTGCCTTGCATGTGTGAGGCACTGGGTTCAATCCCCAGCACCACATATAAATAAGTAATCAAAAATAAAGGTATTGTGTTCATCTACAACTGAAAAAAAAAAGAAAAAGAAAAAAGAAAAAATTTTCCTTTCCTGCCTGACTTCTGTTGTAGCAGTCTAGTCCCTTTGTATCTTTTTTTCTTCTAAAAGTGGTAACAGTGTATATACCCTTCCTCCCTAAGTTGCCACTGAGACTGTAAAGGTGATTAAATTATTGCCCAGAGGGCTGTAATAGAAGGTGTATGTCAAGTGAAATTGGGAATAATAAAAGTGATTTTATATACTGCCTCTTTTTGTTTGCTTTGGTACTGGGGATTGAACCCAGGGGCGCTCAACCACTGAGCCACATTCCCAACCCTTCTTTTATTTTGAGACAGGTCTAAGTTTCTGATGCTGGCTTCCAGCTGGCATTCTCCTGCCTCAACCTCCCAAATTGTTAGGATTACAGGCATGAGCCACCACACCCAGCTTGTTTGTTTTACAACTTTTCTTTGTCAGTGCAAGGAATGAAACTCAGGGTTCACATATGCTAGGCAAGTATGCTACACTGAGCTGCACCCCAGCTCTGTTTGTTTCTTGACAATATTTTCAGTTTGAGCAGTGGAGACATGAATATAACATGTTGGGCTTCCAGAGATCAGCGACATTACTGTATAAATGTCTTCAGCTAACTGGGTTATCCTCACCTTGGGACAGGCCATCTGCATATCCTACTCCAGTGAGAGCCTCGCATACCCCTATTTTCTAAGAAAACCTTTTGACTCTTTCTCCCTCGTGTTCTCTGCTCAGATCCCAACGACTCCAGTTTGATGTCTCTTCCCCCAATGGCATCTTGCTCTTCCGGGAAACCAGCAAGATGATGACAATGTACGGTAGGTACTTTAGAGGAGCAGTCCCCTGGAGGTGGATCTACTCGGCCATTACCCTGTAAGCAGCATGCAGTCTCAGGTTAGCCCTGGAGTAGTTGAGACAGCATTCCTGGGGGTGCCTTGTTTATCATAAATATGTATCACAGTGCTAGTTGCTAGAAAGGGCCTGTATACCTTTGGAATAGGAGGGTCAGGGTGGTATAAAAAGTAGTAATTCTAATGTGACTGCTTAAATATTTATCTTACATGTCTCCTCAGGCAATCGCATCCTGACATTAGGAGAGGTCCCAAAGGATCAAGTCTATGCTCTAAAGCTCAAAGGCATCTCCATCTGCTTCTCTATGCTGAAGGCTGCTCTCAGTGGGAGTTATGTCAATTTTGGAGTCTTCCGTCTCTATGGAGACGATGCCCTGGACAACGCTCTACAGACCTTCATTAAGCTGCTCCTCTCTATTCCCCACAGTGATCTCCTGGTAAGCCTTAAGCCTTATTCACTGATAGGATCTTGCCCCTCATCACATTGTCTTTTTCTTTTTCTTTTTTTTTAACCCGAGACTATGATTGAATGTTTCTCCCAAGAAACTACAAGCTAACCCCTTTCTGCTATAACAAGCTTTTTGTTTAACAATTGAAAGGAACTGAACTATTTTATTTAAGGTCTGCTTCCACTGTGCTGAAGCCCACACTGACCAGGCTGATTTTCTTCCTCCTCTGTCACAGGATTACCCCAAGCTCAGCCAGTCTTATTATTCACTACTGGAAGTCCTAACCCAGGACCATATGAACTTTATTGCAAGCCTGGAACCTCATGTTATTATGTATATTCTTTCTTCCATTTCTGAAGGACTCACTGCACTTGGTAAGCACCTCAGTGGGCTGATTTATACCACTTAACTAAGAAGAAGGGGGAAATTCTGCCCCAGTAGTCAAAGGATTATTGTTTTAGGGAGTGGCCTAACAATAGAGTGTGATAGTCATAATACATTCACATGCAGCAAGTTCTTAGTGGTGCCCTCCTAAATACCAGGCACTGTGTGAGACACTAAGGAGACTATAATTAACAAAACATAGTCCCTGTCTTTAAATAGCTTTGTTTCTTTGTTTCTGCTGGATGAAGCAGACACGTGAATGGACACTTGCCTGTTTAATATACTTACACACTGCAGTGGGGTGAGTGCAGTGTGCCACAGGCCCTCAGGAAGAACACCTAAACTCCTGGCTTTGAAAAGGTGGGGTCAGGGATGGCTTTGAAAAAGTGAGGTCAGGGATGGCTTTGAAAAGGTGGGGTCCTGGAAGTCCTGCTGAAGGCTTGACAACAAAGCATACATGCCAAGCTAGGCGCATGGTGCACACCTGTAATCACAGCGGTTCAGGAGGATTGCAAGCTCAAAGCCAGCCTCATCAACTCAGGGAGGCCCTAAGCAACTTAGCAAGACCCTGTCTCTAAATAAAATATAAAAATGGGGTGCAGATGTGGCTCAGTGGTCGAGTGCCCCTGGGTTCAATCCCCAGTTCAAAAAAAAAAAAAACAACAGATGATTTGGGCACAGTTGTGCACACCTGTAATCACAGTGACTTGGGAGGCTGAGGCAGGAAAATGGCAACTTTGAGGTTAGCCCCAACAACTTAGTAAGACCCCGTCTCAAAATAAAACATTAAATGGGCTGAGGGTATAGCCCAGTGGTAGAACATCCCTGGGTTCAAGCTTTAGCACAGGAGGAAAAAAAAAAAGGCAAGTCTGGCTTTCCCCAGGATGTTTTGAAGATAACAATACACCCCATTCTAAGAAATGGAGATGTCCACAGGCCATATGAAGCTGGTCTTAATACCACCCCCTCCACCCCAAGTATCTCAGAACATAGGCCCACACCTCAGCCTTCATGGACTCTAATCACAGTGTTTTCAGTTACTAGCAGTGTGATTTCTCAGCTGGTTTCACTAACTCCAAACTGTGCAGTTCTCTCATGTAAGATAGAGCACCTGCCTCCTAGAGTTCTTGAGAGGACAGAGATATTACCTGTCAAGTACTCAGCACAGTATTTGGCACAAATGAAGTGCTTGCTGAATGCAAACTATTTGTGATTTTTTCAAATTGAAAGTAAAATTTAAATAAATTCCACAAACATCTAAAAATACATACACTCTTTCTAACTTATTTGTGATTTTTTTTACAAAGCAGAAGACATATATCCATAACGCATTGAGCCAGTAATTTAATTAATATTTGCTATGTAACCTATTAGTGTACACTCAGTTTCAAACTTAGAAATTGGGCTCAGTATGGTAGCACACACCTATAATTCCAGCTCTGTGGGAGAGTAAAGGCAGGAGGACTGTAAGCTCAAGGCCAACCTGGGCGACTTAACTAGATGTTGTCTCAGAAATAAAAATAAAAGACTGGAGTTGTGACTCAGTGGTAGAGCACTTGCATAGCATGTGTGAGGCACTGGGTTCAATCCTTAGCACCACATATAAATAAATAAAATAAAGGTCCATCAACAACTAAAAAATATTTTTTAAAAAATAATACAAAGTCTGGGAGTAGGGCTTTGGCTGAAATGGCCACATGCCCAGTTTTAATAGGTACTTCTCTGGGATCTCAGCCAAGAGTGATCCCTGTTGCCCAAGTCACCTTCAGCAGCTCAGTATCCCTACTCTCTTCTGCCTGCCCCACTTGGTTCCAGACACCATGGTATGCACAGGCTGCTGCTCCTGCCTGGACCACATAGTGACATACCTCTTCAAGCAGCTGTCACGTAGCACCAAGAAGAGAACAACACCCCTGAACCAGGAGAGTGACCGCTTTCTGCATATCATGCAGCAGCATCCAGAGATGATCCAGCAGGTAAGGGAGCTGCCGAGGATTAGGAGGCAGTGACAGGGTGTCCAACAGTGGAAGAGAGGGGAGGCCAAGCAAGATAAGTTAACCTCCAGTTTCACACTGCTAAGGTATAGTTCATATCTTAAATTTTCAGTGGAACTAGATGCAGTGGCTCACACCTGTAATCCCAGCAGCTCAGGAAGCTGAGGCAGGAGGATCACAAGTCTGAGACCAGCTTCAGTAACTTAGCAAGACCCTGTCTTAAAATAAAAATTAGGCTGGGGATGTAGCTTAGTGGTAAAGCACTGCTGAGTTCAAGCTCCAATACCCACCCCCGAAAAAGAATAAAAATTATAGTGGATTTTGAAATTACTAAATAATCATTAGATATGGAAAATCTGGAAAAAATCAGGTTCTTGAATTATTGTTCTGAAAGGCACAAACCCTTTCTTTGCCTTGATCCTTTTTCCATGAAAATTGCTCTGCTGTCTGTTGGTGAACATGGAGTGTGAGTTAGCAGTATCCAGCCTTCTTATGGCTTATGCTCCCATTTGCAAATCTAGGACAAGAATGCAGGACCAAAGAAAGTAACTGACCACACAGATCAAATTGTACGTCTATCCATATTTTGTGTGTAACAAAAATAAGATTTGAAGGAATTTGCAATACTAAAATATGATACTAAGATAAGAAACTCGGATTAGAATTATTCCTATTTAAGCCAGTAGTATTTTAGACAATCTCACCATTGTCTGTTCTCTCAATAGCAATGAAGTATTTCACAACTCTGTCACATCCACACAATGTTATAAAGCTATGTGAGACCAATACTTGGAAGCAATAGTACAAGGTGATTTTTTTTGCCTACTGTAATTGGTTTAGTTGACTTCATCCCATGCCCCACAAGTCAAGAATGAACTGGGAAGATCTATTTGTGAATGAAATTATCAAGTCAATTTAAAGAACAGGAAATCTTAGATGAAGAAAATCTTATGTTGAAATAAGACTGAAATGAAGTTTCATAAAATATTTGTCTGGCTTACCCCACATAGAAAAAGCCTTTAGCCTAACACCCTCCTCTATTTGGAATCTATCAACTTATCTTGGGTAGCCATATTACTAGGTCACTGCTGGATTTTCCATTTTCAGATGCTGTCCACGGTGCTGAACATCATCATCTTTGAAGACTGTAGGAACCAGTGGTCTATGTCTCGACCTCTACTTGGTTTGATACTACTTAACGAAAAGGTAGGAGAGCCACCTTCCTGACTGCAGAAGCAGTGGTGACATACATGTGGCTATCACTTTTCAGGCACTATGAGAAAGGCTTATAGAAAGCCAGGCACAGTGGTATATGCCAGCAGTCTCAGCTACTAGGGAGGCTAAGGCAGGAGGATCACAAATTTGAGGCCAGCTTACACAACTTAGTGATACCCTATCTCAAAATAAAAGAGGGAGCTGGGAATATAGCTCAGTGGTAGAATGCTTGTCTCGCATGCATGAGACGCTAGGTTCAATCCCTTATACTGCAAAAAAATAAATAAAGACTTATAGAAATATCCCAGAAGTATGGCAAAACAGGGAATTTGGGCCATTTACTGAGCATGCCCCATTCCAGCTTGCCTATTAGAAGTAGCGCTTGTAGCAATTCAGTGGGTAGGAGAATTCATTTCCTCCAAATAGTAAGAGAACTCCTTTAAAAGAAGAATGTACCTGTATATCAGAGCACTTGATAACTCGAGTTCTAGTTGCAGCTCTACCATAAACAGGTCTTGAGACTTCTATAAAAGAAAACACCTTAAGGTTAAAATTCCTGATGTTTAGTTGGGCACACTCCTGTAATCCCACCTACCCAGGAAGCTTAGGCAGGAGGGTCACAAAACCAGCAACTTAGCAAGGGCCTGTCTCAAAATTTCAAGAAGAGAGAAGAGGGTGTAGCTCAGTAATAGAGTGCTCACACAAAGTCCTGGGTTCAGTCCTCAGCATCTCCAAAAAATAATTTTTCTAAGTAGAATGAAGGCATCCTAACCTGAATTTTAAAAAGAAAAGTGGTAGAAAGCTAATCTGCCTTTCCCCATCTTCTCTTACCTTTTGTTTCACTCCCTGCCCACAGTATTTTTCTGACCTAAGGAACAGTATCGTCAATAGCCAGCCACCAGAGAAGCAGCAAGCCATGCATCTGTGTTTTGAAAACCTGATGGAAGGCATTGAGCGGAATCTTCTAACAAAAAATAGAGACAGGTAAGGGCAGAAGACCCTGCCAGGAAATCCTAGGTAACTGTTACATTTTAAATCATTGAAACAAGGGCCATTCTCTGTTTTTGAAGCCCATCTAAACCAACACTGTCCAATAGAAAGCAAGCCACATGTATAATTTTAAATTTCTTAGTGGCCATATTTTTAAAAATTAAAAAGAAACAGGCAAAATTCATTTTAATATGTAACATAATCCAGTTTATCTAAAATATGTCAATATATAGTCAATACTTTACAACTGGGTCTTAACATTCATTTTATTATCTAAAATTCCATGTATTTTATACTTACTGGCACACCTCAGTTCAGAAGTTAAATTTTCGTCAGTCATCCTTGATCTGTATTTAGATTTCATAAATTTATTGTTGACAAAGTAGAGTCCCATACCCAGGTTGTTCCAAACATACTTAGAAGTTTTCTAGTAGCTGAACTGAATATCTGGGGGTTTTAATTCATTTTTATTTCATTTTAATTAAGGTGTTTTAATTTAAAATTAACTAAAATCTGACTGAGAAACTGAACTGTAAATTCTGTTTGATTCAGTTCTGATTTGTACCAGCCACAGAAATGGCTCACTAACAATTGGTTAGCAGTTGCCATGTGGGAAGCAGCTCCATACCACTGGTCTCTTGGCTTCATCCTCTTAGCACCCTCCCTTTGTGAGGGTTACTTCCCACCCCTGTGATTGATACTCCTTCTGTAATGCCATGGTGGATTTCAAGTCCCTAGATTTGACCATCTCTAGCTTGCTACGAAATTGCCAGGTAGAAAGTGGGGCAAAACTTGGCCAACTTTCCCTTCTAGTTTTAAGAGTGAAATTTACTGACCTAGAACTAGAACCCATCTATTTGTTTTTCTTCCGAGTAGCCACTTCTCCGCCATGTATAAAACCTTTCCCTTCCACCCTCCTGCAACCCACATGCATCCTCTCTGCAGGTTCACTCAGAACCTGTCAGCATTCCGTCGAGAAGTCAACGACTCGATGAAGAATTCCACTTACGGCGTGAATAGCAACGACATGATGAGCTGACACCTCCTTGGACTCTACTTGTACAGAGCAGCGTCCCTTTGGTGTGGTCCAGAGGGGTGAACAATTGCAAGGGAAAGGGCCTGGCTGATCCTGGCTCATTCCTCCAGGGGTGTGGGGAAAATGGCAGAGGTCAAGTAGCTACTTCCCCAGGGAATGGGGTGTGTGTGCACTCACTCGAGGGCAGGGCGCTGCTGGTTCCTGGGCGTCTGGGTGGGAAGGGTGGTGGGAGGAGACAGAGACACAAACATCTGAGACTCCAGCCCCTTCCTCCTGGGGCCACCCAATCGGGGAGAACCCCCAGTGTCCTGCCACAACCTGCCTTGTATAAACATGTACATTTTTTCATAACATTTTGAACAAGGTTTATATTGACTCAAGTTTAAAAACAAAAAGTGTGACTGAAAAATTTTTACAGAGTCTAGTGCACCAATGCTGATGTGAGGGGTTATGTATGCGAGTGAAGAAAATGTGTATTCTGGTGGCCTGAAGCTTTACTGGACAAGGATGTGTGAAAGTGCAGAGATATATTTAGTGACACAGTGTAGAGAGGCAAAAAAAAAGAACTAAAAATTCCAAATGTATATTTTTTCTTATTGCCCTTTCCTTGCCCCCAAATGATCACTTCCTGTTGCTGTATTAACCCTTGTTATTAGGAACTCTAAGCCATGCCAGAGCACTGTCCCTCCCGTTTAACTGTGGATGCTGCCCTAGGTCCCCGACCTGTTGCAGTGACAAATAACTCCAGCTAAAAGTGTTTGGTGTTCTTATCTTCATCCTTCCCACTTTGCTTACCCTCATCCTCAGACAGATGCCTCTTGCTTTTAAAAGTTGGATTTCACTATGTGTTTTAGGGTTCTTGGTCTCTGTAAAAGGGAGAGACTGCAGAGAAGTAAATGAGCCAGTTGCTCTCTGCTTGAGCAACTTGGGTGAGTCCACCAGAGGCCTAACTGCGTGTGGCCATAACTTTGTCTTCCCCAGCCCTCGAGGCAGTGTGTGTGGGTGTGTGTGTGGATATTTATGTATGTACCCTGCACTCGTGAATGTATGTACTGGAGGAAGTTACGACAGGGGAGGGGTTCTTAATAACAAGGTCTACCTAGCATGAAGTATTTAACATTTTCCCACCCCTTGAAAATATACATTTTTATAAAATGAAAACCATAATAAATGTTTTGAATATAAAAAAAATAACCTACAGAGGAAAATTAATGGAGAAAGCTATTTGCCTTGTACTTTTTCCACAATTGTTGCTGCTAGTTGTTCACATCTCTAGTTCAGCTCTTGCCCATGGGACACTCATCAATTAGGTTTTATTTTTATTTCTTTCCTCTACTCCCAGAAACAAGCCTGTTAAATTTTTTTTTTCTTTTTTCCTTTTCCTTTTCCTCTGGCGACTGTGTGGTGAATCCTTTCTTGCGTGATCAGGTTGCGGATAGACTTGTAAGGGTGTTTGCTGCATACAGTGTAAGCATTGTGACCGCCAATAAACTTCAATGGTTTCTACTGACCTGGTTTCAGCAATCAAGTCTAGTGTGTGTTCAAGGATGTGTCTCACTCTAAACACAAAGCTGTTCGAAACATGCGTTCTTAAAAGCCAGTGGGCGACAGAGGCCTCTCAACCTTAAAAATCAACTTGTTTCTCACTGGACTAAGTCTAAGTGGTGGCCACACCCATAATCCCAGTGACTTAAGAAGGTAAGGCAGGAGGATAGCAAGCTCAAGGCTAGCTTGGGCAATTTAATGAGACTCTTGTCTCAAAATACAAAAATAAAAAGGGCTGGGGATGTTGCTCAGTGGTAAAGCACCCCTAAGTTAAAAAAGAACAATCCCTGGACTACTCAACTTCTTTTCAAAGTATGAATGGTTTGGCTGACATACATAGGGTATAGCATATATTGTCCACAGCTGTAAAGTTAAGCCACTCTACCTCTCTGCTAGCATCCAGGTATTAACATGGCCACCCATGGATAAGCAGTAATTGAAGAATGCCCAGCTTTGTTAATGTTCTGACATCTGCTCATCTGGTGTGGGCTGGGCTTCATTCAGTAGACCCTGACAAATTCAAGGGTAAATGTTATCCCCTGGTCCTGGAACTTATGGGCCAGATTTAGCAAATGAGAAGCACTAGTGGACATGGACTCCTAATTCCTGAGCTGCACAGTACCTAAGTATACGGGAGCTTCATTCATTATCAGGAACACTGGAAAGCAGGCATGTGTACCTTACTGTAGATCACAGGTTCAAGAAGGCGACTCTTGTCTACCTTATGTACTCATTTTTCTGCTGTTTTAGCCTTCTGGGAACAGATATCACCTCCGTTCTAGGATGTTTTGAAGGCAAAAAAAAATTGGACTCTAATGGCAAATCTGTCTAACACAAGCCTGTTGATCCAGGCAACTCTGGAGGCTAAGGTGGGAGGATCTACAAACAAATTCAGGGCCAGCCTTAGCAACTTAGCAAGACCCCATCTCAAAAATAAAAGACAGAAAGGGCTGGGGACATAGCTCAGCGGTAGAAAGCCCCTGGGTTCAATCCCCAGTGCCACCAAAAAGACAAACACAAAAAGGCAAATAGACTGATATAAGTTCCACCTGTAACCCTAGTAGAGATACAAAATGATGAGTGGTGAGGCTTCACTGATATGCAAAATACTCCTGGCACCTGCTCCAGGGACTTAGAATTCTAATTCTGAAGACAAGACAGGAACAGCATTCTCAAAGGTACTTGAAGAAGGGTCCCCTTTCTTCCAACCGTCTTGAGATGCCAGTCCATCTGCAAAATCTCAGAGCTCCTCCCCTTCCCTCCCACAAAAATAATTTGAGGCAAGAAACTCCTCAGGCAGGTGGTCTCAGGACAGCCCAAGTACAGTAGCCAAGGGGTTGTTCCCTCCTAATTGCCAATTTTAAGAGTGGGTACACGCCAGTAGCCTTTTTTTGGTAAAACATGATTCTTAATTTCATATGTTTCAACCTAATCAAGTCTAAGTCATCTAAGTTTCAGTTTCCCTAGAAATCATGTGGTTTTATTCAGTCAAAAAATTAATTTTATGTAAGAGTCTCTAGACTATTTCTTAAGCACTTTTCCCCGTACCTTACCATGAAACAACTTATTTTTTAACTGTTGATTATTAAATGGTGTGTGTGTGTGTGTGTGTATTGGTTTTGTTGGCTTGGCCCAAATAGGGGTTATCTTTTCCCACGAAAGTATTAATCAAAAGAAGGGAGGCGGGGCACTGTGGTGCACGCCTGAAATCCCAGCTACCTGGGAGGCTGAAGCAGCAGGATTGCAAGTTTGAGCCCAGCCTGGGCAATTTAAGGAGATCCTGTCTCAAATTTAAAAAAAAAAAAAAAAAAAAACAAGGCCTGGCAGCACACACCTCTAATCCCAGGGACTCCAGGGACTGGGGCAGGAGGATTGCAAGTTCAAGACCAGCCTCAGCAGCTTAGACCCTGTCTCAAAAAGCAGGGAGGGGGAACTAAAGATGTAGCTCAGTGAAAGAAACTCTGGGTTCAATCCTCAGTACCAAAAACAAATAAATAGGGCTCAGGGTCACATTTTTAAACTTTTTAAATTTTAGCAAGTAATGACTTACAAAAGACCCAACTTTCTGATGACAAATGACAGCCTACTAAATAAAAGCTTTTCATTCTCCAAAACATGGGGTTATTAAGGACTTTCACCCCCAAGTGGAAAAATGTTGAAGTACCCTGGTACACAGATCATTTTCCAAAATATCCATGATAATGGGATACAATGATTAAAAAAATAATAATAATAAAACAGGTCCAAAACCTCCCTATGTCCTACTTGCCACCAGTCAACCCTGTCCTCATACAAAATTTTTGGTTGGGTCTAGAAACCTAAGCTGACATCTAATGTTGCCAAAGTCTCAAGTGCTAAAGAAAAGAAGGAGAAAAATAGTCACAGGGAACCTGTAAAGTCTTAAAAGAATAAAAATGTATCAGCCATAATTATGCAATTTCCAATTAGATGCTAGATGATGTCTAAAGGGGTTCTTGCCTTTAGGTTTCTTCTGGATCCATTACCTTTACCTTGAGTACCCTAGATACACTGAATTCAGTGGTTGTTAGCCACTTTGGTGTGTTTCAGGGCCAGTAGGTCAACTAGAGGAAGCAGCTGTCAGACCTTTAGACAGACCATCAGTGTAGAGGATGGAATCAAGTTTGGAAAGTTACTCCCCTTCAGAAAACAGTTCTTGGAAAAACTTAACTGCTGCTCTTTGTCATTTGTTCATTCATCAAAAACAGCATTTCTAAATAGCTGATTGTCAGCACTGGAAAAGGAAACTAAAGAAAAGCAGAAAATGTCATCTGTAAGGCAAATTTATTTCCATTCTTCTGTGTAAGATCCCTCAATAGTTCAAACTGACTTTAAAATACAGTCCACAGGTGCTGGGGTTGTAGCTCAGTGGTAGAGTGATTGCCTAGCACCTGTGAGGCACTGGGTTTAATAAATACAGGTATTTTGTCTACAACTAAAAATATTTTCTTAAAAAAAATGCAGTCAACAGGGCTGGGGATACAGTTCAGAGCTAGAGCTTGTGCTTAGTATTAAACCAGAACAGTTTAATCCCTAGCACCTCTCCTTCCCCCACCCCCCCCCCCCAAAAAAACAGCCAATGGTTCTTAAAGTACCATACACAATCACTTTTGTTCAAGATCCATGAAGACAATTCATAATGCATTTAAGCACATAGCATCTATACAGCCTAGCCCATCTCATTGGGTTGCAAAGGAATGAAGAATGGCAAAAGGGAATCTCCCAAACTCTCTGTCACAAACTTATCAAGACAGACATCAGAACTGAAGGTCTGGAGGGACAACCAACCTCACCAGATAAAAACTAAAGCTCAGAGAGACACTAATAGGTACTCTGCACAGCTAGTAAAAGGGTAGGAGAGTAGTCAGAAAACTCAAGCCTTCTCTTCCCAGCTCTTAAGAGATTAATTGTACTCTGCAGTGAAGATAAAGCATCAACTCGAGCTGAATTACTTCAACTGGAAAATAAGAGTACCAATAAGGTAATGGAAATGAAACCATTTTTACGAGTAACTGGCCAGCTAGGCGTGGTGGTAGATGCCTGTTATCACAGCCACTCTGGAAACAGGCAGGAGAAGCTCTTGGCCAGTCCGTGCAACTTAGCAAGACCCTGTCTCAAAAAAGAGCTGGGGACCTACCTCAATGGTACGGCCTCCCCAGGTTCAAAGTCCAATATCAAAAGAAAAATGTTAACAGGCCTTTATCTTTTCATCAGAAAACTATTCCAGTCGGCCTTGTGTACAAACTTCACCAACCCAGCCACAAACACCCAGTGGAATCCCTCCATTCAACTCGACAGATGCAACTGCTGCCTCGGCTCCACACCCTCCAACGCTTTTTCCAGATCTGCAGAACCCTCTTTTCTCGGTCGAAACTCACTGCCCCTTGTTCTCCTACCCTTTCCTAGAACACAAAATCGAGCCCCACTTCCTTTTTTTTTTTTTTTTTTTTTTTTTTTTTTTTTTTTTT
>JAJEJO010004314.1:0-30594 GCA_020662805.1 Glaucomys volans | reverse complement strand
GAGACAGGGTCTCACTGAGTTGCTTAGGGCCTCGCTAAATTGCTGAGACTGGCTTTGAACTCGCAATCCTCCTGCCTCAGCCTCCCAAGTGCTGGGATTACAGGCGTGCGCCACCGCGCCCGGCCACTTCCTCTCTAAAGTACCCCCGTCTGCGGTTTCCATCCCTAATGCCTTAGGACCTGCTCGTTTATTTGAACTGTTCTTAACCCCGTCCCCTCCCAGTCTCGCAACCAAAACATGCTCCTTTCGACCCGGACCAGGCGATCTTGTTAGGTCATGATGAATACAAGACCGTGTAAACCCTGGGTTGAGGGAGCGTCCGCAGAGACGGTGAGTGGAGACAGCAGGTGGGACTACTGTGATGAAGCTCTTGCAGAGCCCGCGGCTGCCGCTTCGGGCCGGTTAAACTCACACCTCGACCACAGACCTCTACGGAAAGGAAAAGCGCAGGAGCCGCAGACACGGTCCCGCCCGGACCTCACGAAGGAAAAAGGGAAACATTCACGCCGAACGTGCGACCCCACACTCCCCGTCAGCGCTGCACCAGCAGCAGCCCGCCCGCGGACCCGGAAGTGATTCCGCGCGCCGGGAGCGGCGACGTCCCGGTGCGTCTGCGCACACGGGCCCCAGGCGCGCCCTTCGTGCGGCGTCGCTCGCCACGCCACGCCCCGCCCCGCCGTCCCGCGCAGGCGCAGTCACGGACTCGGTCCTGCGGTAGGTTTGAGTGTGGGAGACCGTTTTTACCTGCGCTGCGAGGAGGGAGCGTTCTTGCGAAAGGCTTCTACCCCGCCTGCGCTTGCTGCAGGTGAAGAGTCCGCTCGCACCGTGGCCTCACGCCCAGCATTGGCAGCGCTAATCGCAGAGGCCCTGGTAAAGGGCTGGGCGCGGGGAGGACTCTGGAGCAGGCATACTGAGGGATGCGCACCGCGCGGCAGGTGCGCTACGAGAGCGCAGGTGGGCGGGACCGGCCAGTCGAACAAGGCACCGACGCAGGCACGAAATGTTTTCTACCTTTCTAGGGGTTTCAAAAATAGGACTAGAAGTTGCAGCCTTGTATGTAAATCTCTGCGTGAGGGGTGGGGCACAAGAGGTGAAATTTAACCCTGAGAGTTATGTTTTTCCAAGGCCACTTGTCAAAGCTACCCGGCGGCTCTCTGTTTAACCCACCAGCTAGTGGGTAATACATTGGAGGGTAAAGCAAGGGTTGGGAGCAAGGAGTGGAGTGATATTAAGAGAAAAGAATCAGCGGGGCTCTGTGACCAGTTGCATTTGGAGAGTAAAAAAAAAGAAGAAGAAGAAGATTCTTGCATGATTCTCAGGTTCCAGAATAGAGTGGCAGCTGAGTGAGGAAAAGAGGGAGCGAGGGGATGTGGGTACTATAGGGAAGGCAGAGCCTTTGATGAGCCTCAAGGAAACTCTAGTCCCTGCTTTTGCTGCAGCGCCTGAGAGGCATCAAACTGAAGAAATAATAGCAAATACACAAAGGTCATTTAGGAGGGAACACTTCCAACTCATTTTACTAAACAGGCATCTCCCAAGCCAAAACCGGACATTAAATGAAAAAAACAAAACAAACTTTTAGATTACCATCCTTTATGAATTCGTATGCAAATATAAACAAGACAAATCCAACAATATATAAGAGCTATCTTGACCAAGTGGGATTGATTAATCTAGAAATCAAGATCAAGGTTAATTTAACATTCAAAAATAATAATTTACCATATAAGCAATATAAAAGAGAAATAATAGATCGTTTCAATAAATAAAAAACATACACAACAAAGTTCAATACCTATTCGTGATTTTTTTCATGCTGGGATTGAACCCACGACAGTTTACCACTGAGGTACATTCCCAGCCCTTTTTAATTTTTATTTTGAGGCAGTGACTCACTAAGTTACTGAGGCTGGCCTCAAACCTGTGATCCTCCTACTTCCTGAATCACTGGGATGACAGATATGCACCACCATAAACCACTATTAAAGAATTTTAAAATATACAATTTTTTAAAAGCTTAACAAACTAGCAATAGAAAAAACTTTGGTTTTTTGTTGTTTTGTTTTGCTTTGTTGGCTGAGCTGGGGATCAGACCCAAGGTCTCAGGTATGCCACCATGCTCAGTTACAGCTCCAAAATAAATGTTCTCAAACTGATAAAGGACATCTACAAAAAACCCATCAGCAGCAGCACAGTTAATGTTTCCCCAAAAGCCAAGAAGGTAAGGAAGCCCATTCTACCATTTCTATTCAGTATTTTACCTGAGGTTCTAACCTTATCTATAAAACACAAGAAGGAAAAGGCACACTGATCAGAGGAAGAAATAAAACTCCATTCACAGATGTCATGTTTTAGGGTACCAAAAAGCTACTGAGACTAATAAAATTTAGTAGAAACACAATGCAAGACCAATGTACAAAAGACAATTGTGCTTGCCTAGCAAGCAAAGACCCTGAGTTTGAGCCCCAGCAACACACACATAAACATAGACACACAAGCTGTGTTTCTATATTCTAACAATAATTTGAGGAAGAAATTTTTAAATATATACCATATGCTGTGGCAGCCAAACCATGAAGAACATAAGATAGATGCCAGGGCTAGGCACAGTGGCACATGCTTATAATTCTAGTGGCTTGGGAGGCTGAGGCAGAAGAATCTCCAGTTCAAAACAGTCTCAGCAACTTGGGGAGGCCCTGAGCTACTTATCAAGACCCTGCTTAGAAATAAAAAATAAAGGGCTGGGAATGTGGCTCAGTGGTTAAGCACTCATGGATTCAATCCCTGGTACAAAAAACAAAAGATACATGCAGATCTGCACTCTTATATCTACAAAACACTGCCAAGAAAAATTAAAGATCTAAGTAGATTGGAATGTGTTCATGGATTGGATAACTCAAAGCTGTGTCAGTTATCCCCACATTGATTTTTCCATCAATAAAATCCCAATAAAAATTTCAAAAGGATTTGTTATAGAAACTGACAAACATAAATTTTACATGAAAATGCAAAGAATCTGGAATAGCTGGAGTATTTTTCAAATAGAATAACTGCTGGAGGATTTGTGATTTCAAGATTTACTATGAGATTATAGTGATCAAGACAATGTGGTATTGGCCCTAGAACAGGCATATAGATCAATGAAATGGAATGAAGTCCAGATATAAACCAACTTTTAAAGCTAATTTATTTTCAACAAAGATGCCACGGTAAATCAGTAGGGAAAGGAAGATCTTCAAAATTGGTGCTAGAGAAAATGAATATGCCATTGGGAGGCAGGGATGAACATTGATCCTTACCTAACAGTCTACACAAAAATTAACTCAGAATGTTTCATAGGCTAATGCTAAAAGTTAACACTACAAAAATTCTAGAAGAAAACTTAGGGAAAAAAACCTTTAATGACGTTGGGTTAAGCAAAGATGTCTTAAAACACCGTAAAATAAGGAAAAGGGGGTTTGGGAATTTAATTCTGTGATAGAGCACCCCCCCCAAAAAAAAAGGATTTCATCAAATTTTGCAAAAACACCATCTAAAACGTGAACCAGGGCTGGGGATACAGCTCAGTTGGTAGAGTGCCTGCCTTACAAGCACAAGGCCCTGGGTTCAATCCCCAGCACTGCAAAAAATAAAATAAAACATGAACCAGCAAGCCATAAATGGAAGTGAAAAATCTCTGGAATACATAGATTTGACCCAAAACAAGCATCCAGCATATATATAGAATCTCTACAACTCAATAAGAAAAAAAAACCTCAAATAACTCTTTTAAAATAGGCAGAATAAACCAGGCGCAGTGGCGCATGCCTGTAATCCCAGCACTTGGGAGGCTGAGGCAGGAGGAGCGCGAGTTCAAAGCCAGCCTCAGCAATTTAGGGAGGCCCTAAGCAACTCAGTGAGACCCTGTCTCTAAATAAAAAACAAAATAGGCCTGGGGATGTGGCTCAGTGGTGGAGTGCCCTGGGTTCAATCCCCAGTATCAAAATAAAATAGGCAGAATACTTGAACAGGAATTTTTTAAATGATTGTGTACACAAAGCCAGTAATCCCTTGAAAAGATGTTCAACATCATTTGCCATCAAGGACATATAAATAAAAACCACGATGAAATAGCACTAGAAAAATCAAATACATGCACTAGAATGGCTAAAGTTAGGAAGACTGATACTGCCAAGTGTTGACAAAGATGCAGAGCAATCGGAATTCTCATACATTGCCGGCAGAAATGCACAGTGGTAGTCAACACTGCTGCCTCCTGCTGCTTCTCCAATGGAAGCCGTAAGAAGGAACATGCAGTAGGCCTCAGTGAATCCCCATGGCCGTGAGGGTGGTTCTCACTGAGTGGTCCTGCACCAGCAGCAGCGGCCTCACCTGGGTGCTTGTTAATGATGCAAATTCTCTTAGCCGCACCTACACCCACTCAATGGGAAACCCAAGGTCAGGCCCAGCAAAGTGTTTCAATGAGCCCTCCAGGTGATTCTGGGGCACAGAGAGGAGGAAAGAATAGAATGAGGGGAAAGGACTGCTTCCTGGAGGCTGATTGGACACCTCCCCTGCCTCTTCCCCTTCCCCAGCTTCTTTAACAGCCTGGCGTGGGCATCCAGCCCTCTGGTGAAGGGGGATGAGGCCGCAGCCAGTGGGCCAACCCATGGCCTGAGCAGCAGCACGGTGAGATTAACGAGGGGCTGAGGAGGCCGGGCCCAGGGCATGAGTGGACTAAGCCCAAACCAGACAGACATTCTGTCTTTTTTCTGAGACACCCCCAAGAGATCCCACAAACCCCGTCACCCTCCCACAGGGCGGGAGGGTCCAAAAGGCAGCCAGCTGGTCTCGCAGCAAGCTGGGGCTGGACAGAACCACCTTTCTCCTGGTACTGCTGTTCCGGGTCTGGGCTGCCCTCATCTGTGGGGCCGTGGTACTTGTCTGTCCTCCAGGAGTTTGTAAAGAGCCCTTGACCGTGGCGCCACTCTTAGGCTGCAACCAGGGCCTCTCACCTGGCCTCTGGCACCACTCAGCCCCAAATGAGTGCTACTGAGGTGGCAGCAGGGACCCAGGGCCTCGACTCAGGCAAACCCCCTCCTTACAGCCGCCCTGCCACCACCTCTGCTCAGCGACATGAGTCGCCCCAGCACTAGCAGCACAGCGGAAAAAGCACCAAGGACTGTGCTCTGGGGTGAGTGAGGGCCAAGACGCCCTCGGGCAGCTCCGCCCACGCAGCAGGTCGGGGAGGGGACGCTGATGATGGCCCCCTGGGGGTGGCCTGCCGGGCAGCGTGAGGAGCCTCTCTGGGCCTCCGGACCCACTTCATCCCTCTCTCCCTTGGCAGGCAATGAACTAAATCAGGAGAAGCGGATTTGCACCTTCAAACCTCAAGTGGAGAGGAAGGAGAACTGCAGACTCCTGCTCAGCACGGTGGGTGAGGCAGGAGGGGGGCAGGCTGGAGCAGGAGGGCTTCTCTGGTCCCAGCAGGCCACGGTAGGATTCCAAGGTCTGCCCTCAGGGTGATGAAGGGCCTCTGTTTGAACCGCTCTCAGATTTGCCTGGGGGAGAAAGCCAAAGAGGAGGTGAACCGAGTGGAGATCCTGCATTTGGCAAACCATGAGGACAAGAAGACACAGCCCATCACCATTGCCTCGCTGAAGGCTTCCGTCCTGCCCATGGTGAG
The DNA here is from genome assembly GCA_020662805.1 of Glaucomys volans. Lineage (NCBI taxonomy): Eukaryota > Metazoa > Chordata > Mammalia > Rodentia > Sciuridae > Glaucomys > Glaucomys volans. The sequence goes on along the minus strand of JAJEJO010004314.1, from coordinate 24,929 downwards.
CCTGTCCCCACAGCTGCCCCCAAAGTCCTGCTGTGCTGGAGAAGCAATGTAACCCATGACTCAGAACCTTATTTTCATCCCAGCTTCTTGACCTCGGGCAAGTCAAATAACTTCCCTTCAACATTCCAGCTTTAGTTGGGCACACATCCCAGTGACTAGGGAGGTAGAGGCTGAAGGATCACAAATTCGAAGCCTCACTTTGTAAAACCCTGCCTCAAAAATAAGAAGTGTTGGGGATGCAACTCACAGAGCACCCCTAGTTTCCACCCCACTGTACCAGAGGGGGCAGGTACAGCTTCAAACTGTTCACTTGATTTGCACCCTGGTTTTATATACAGAAATTTTCTTATTTTTTCCACTGACAGGGATGGAGCTCAGGGCTAGGCAAGCACCCTACTCCTGAGCTACAGTCCTAGCCCCAGAAATCCTCTTTTCTAATCAGTTATCCTGTCTTTGCTGTGCAATTAATCAGTGTTTGTGAATAATGTCAGCTTTTTTTGTTTTTTTCCTTCTATAACCCTACTATACCCTGCTGGCTGGTAACACAGACGTAACACAGATGGAGTTGCGTTCTGATAAATGCCGAGAGTGGAGAAGGCATTCACTACACCTAACCCACCAGCATCCTCACCCCCAGTGCAGCGCACTGCCAAGTGTTGCTAATTCGCCTTGCAGATTGCGGGGCTGACAGAGCCGCGGCTCATTGCCATTGCCCGCCACGAACAGAAAGGATTGGACCATGTGTGTCTAGCTGGAGAAAGGGTTCAAACTGAGAATTCAGATATGGTTGCTACTGACATGTATGGCTTTCATACCACTTTAAAGCCAAAAAATTGTGAGTTGAACCATCATTAAATCAGGGATTACTTGTATTGGATAAATGTGAGAATGGATTTCTTCCTGAGTTGTTGTTGTTGTTGTTTTGTGGGGGGTTTTGTACTGGGGATTGAATTCAGGGGCATTCGAGCACTGAGCCACATCCCCAGCCCTTTTTATTTTTTAATTTAGAGACAGGGTCTCACTGAGTTGCTAAGGGCCTCACTAAGTTGCTGAGGCTGGCTTTGAACTTGAGATCCTCCTGCCTCAGCCTCCCAGAACTGCTGAAATTGTAGCAGCTCTTCCTGTCTTTTTTTTGTGTATGTGTTTTTTAAGTGCTTCTAATACTCCTTCATTAAGTATGAACATGTCGTTTGCAAGTTAAGGTAGCCCCCAACCTGTCCTGCTTTGTTCTAAAAAATTGTTTTCTTTTTAATCATGATAAATATTATCAAATGTTTTTCTACTCTTATGATCCTGAGTTTGTTCTCCTTTATTCCATTAATGTGGCAAATTAATAGAATGATATGTGAATCTCTTTGCATTCCTGGGATAAACACTACTGGATCATGTAACTTCTAGATTTGCTTTGCTAATGTAGTATAGAAATATATTTGCATATTGAGACCTTTCTTCTACACTCATTGGTGAGCTTGGCCTATAAATTATCTTTTTGTTTTTTTGTTTTTTTTTTTGGAACTGGGGATTGAACTCAGGGGCACTCCACCACTGAGCCACACCCCAGCCCTATTTTGTATTATATTTAGAGACAGGGTCTCACTGAGTTGCTTAGGGCCTCAGTGAGTTGCTTAGGGCCTCACTAAGTTGCTGAGGCTGGCTTTGAACTTGAAATCCTCCTGCCTCAGCCTCCCAAATTCTGGGATTACAGGTGTGCGCCACCACGCCCGCCTGGCACTCCTTGAATCTTTGGGAGACCCATCTGTAAAACTGCCCTCAGACCTACTTTCTTTTCAATCCACAAACCCTCCCTAGAAGGTTTCATCCATTCCCTTGGGCTTAAAAACCATTGGTACAAATGAAGACTCTGAAACCTGTTTCTGTAAACCCAATCTCTCTCTCTCAATTGAACTCCTGATCCTATGTCTTTCTACTAAAAAACTATTTAGCAGAAGCCAGGCTCAGTGCCTGAAGGCTGTGATCCCAGCTGTTGGGAGGCTGAGGCAGGATGATCACAAGTTCAAGGACAGGGTTGGCAATTTAATGAGACCCTATCTCAAAAATAAACAATAAAAATAAAGGGCTTGGGATATAGCTCAGTGGGAAGTGCCCTTAGATAATTCAATTACCCAGTACCAAATACATATAAATATGCATACACACACACACACACACAGTTACACATGTACATATGTATAATGATATATATATAAGTGAAATCTAGTAGATATCCCAAATTTAACATGTCTAAGTCCAAATTCTTGATTTTTATCTGTAATCCACTGCCCATCTTCTCCCAAATAGCTGTTCTTCCAATTAGAACAAAATGTCTTTGTCTCGCAGTCCATATCTTATCTGCCAACAAATCCCATCTGCTCTATCATTACAATATACCTGACCCAATCCTGTCTCACTACCTCCCAGCTTCCCCCTGGTACAGGTGGTTGACACCTCATCCTCCATTTTATTATAGGACCTCCCAACTGGCCTTCCTCCCCCTGCAGTCTATCCCGGGGGTAGGCATACACAGGGCTGAACCTAGCCCACCGCCTGTTTTGTAGTCAAGTGCTATTGGAACTCAGCCACACTGGTTCATTTATATATTGTTTATGGTTGCTTTGCCTCCATAACAGCAGAGTTCCTAGGGAAGCTATTGACCTAATGATCTAGCAGAGAAGCAACATGATCTGACTTGTGTTTAAATGGATCTTTCTGGGGCTGGGAGTGTAGCTCAGTGGTAGGCACTTGCCTAGCAGGCAGTGAAGCCCTGGATTCCATCCCCAGCACCACACACACACACACACACACACACACACACACACACACGGCTGGGCAAGGTGGCACATACCTGTAATTCCAGCAACTCACCAGGCTGAAGCAGGAAGATCACAAGTTTGAGGTCAGCCTCTGTAATTTGGGGAGGCCCTAAGCAACTTAGTGAGACCCTGTCTCAAAATAAAAAATAAAAAAGGGCTGGGAATGTTGCTCAGTGGTTAAGCACCCAGAGTTCGATTCCTGGTACCAAAAAAGATTCGAGAGCCATATGGCCCACCTCAAAGCCCTCAGCAGCCTCTCTGACCTCAGCCTTAGCTGCTCTTCTCTGCCTAACCCTATTCGAACCACATTGGTTTCCTTGACTGTACTATTTAATTGGGGGGGGGCACTGGGGATTAAACCTAGGAGCACTCTACCACTGAGCTACGTCCTCAGCCCTTTTGTTTTTTTACTTTGAGACAGGATCTCACCAAATGGTAGAGACTGACCTTGAACTTATGATCTTCCTGCCTCAGCCTCCCAAATCCCTGGGATTACAGATGGGCATCACCATGCCTTGCCTCTGACTGTATCTTATGGTCCAAACACACCCCCTCCTCAGGGTCTTTACGTTGACTATTCCCCCTGTGTGTTCCTGGGGCTTGCCTTCCCACTTGAGTTTAGTCTTGATTCCCATGGCATCTCATCTAGGCAGTCTTTCTCAACCACAAGCAGCATGGCCTCTTCCTGCTTCACCCGTAAGTCCCCCCACCTGCCACCATGGGATCCATGACTAGCATCAGTTTTCATTTGTGCACTGTCTTTCTCCCCAGCCAGAATGTGAGTTCTAAGAGAGCAGAGGCTTGCCCTGCTTAGCTGGCCGCGTTATTCGTCAGGCCCATATCGTAGTGCCTGCCACAGTGTCGGAGGTCCGTATGCAAGGAGGGATTCAATGAAGGAGTTATGTGGAATCGGTGTGATTTTAAGCTCTTTTAATTTACTGGTGATAGGTCCACCCAATGCTTTTATTTCCTTGAATCAGTTTGTCGGTTTTACTGAGGTAGAATTCATGTCACACCCTTTGTCAGTGCTAAGTGCACAACTGGCTGTGAGTGAATGAGTTCCATTGTGTGGCCATGACCACAGTCAAGGTGGAGAAAATCCCCATCACTTTCCCGAACTTCCCTCTGCCTCTGTGTCAGTCCTTTCCGCCCGTGCTTGTCTCCGGCAACCACTGGTCTCCTTTCTATCACTGTGGTGTTTCATTTTCTAGAATCTCACCTAATGGAATCATGCAGTATGCAGGGTCTGCCGTCACCTCCTTTCACTTGCCAGGATGCTCTCGAGATCCATCCACATCGGTCCACAGTCACGGGCTCCTTTCTGTGTTGGAGTGTCTCTCCATTCTGTGGCCCCGTGTCATGGTTTGTTGAATCACCTGTTCGTGGACATCTGGCCACTTCCCAGTTTTAAACTATTAGGAATAAAACTGCCTTGAATGTTTGCACATAAGCCTTTAGGTGAACAGGTTTCACTTCTCTTGAGTACAATGGCGGGAGTGAAATTGCTGGATCAATGACAAGCATACATTCAACTTTAACAAAACTGCCAGTTAATTTTCCAAACTGCTATGTGACTCTTGCATTCCTACCAGCCATGTTTGAGAATTCCAGTTGCCCCCTTACTTTACAACATACCTCTCACAGCTCCCATCCCTCTGGATCACTTGTCTTTGGAGAATTGTCTATTCAAGTCCATTCATTTTTTTCCTTTGAGTTTCATGTTAATTATTTTCGTATTTGTCTTTCTGCTATAGAGTAATGCTAGTTCTTTCTATGTTCTGTATACAGATCCCTCTTCAGATGATTTTCAGTGTTTTGTTCCATTCTGTAGATTTTCTTTTTACTCTCCTATTTGCAACACGGAAGTTTTTAGTTTTTGTTTTTTGGGGGGTTTTGTTTGTTTTTTTGTTTTGGTTTGGTTTGTTTTTTTTTTGTTTGTTTGTTTTTTGGTTTTTTTTGGTACTGGGGATTGAACCCAGGGGCACTCCACCACTGAGCCACATCCCCAGCCCTATTTTGTATTTTATTTAGAGACAGGGTCTCACTGAGTTGGTTAGGGCCTCGCTAAGTTGCTGAGGCTGGCTTTGAACTCACAATCCTCCTACCTCAGCCTCCCAAATGCTGGGATTACAGGCGTGCACCACCACGCCCTGCTAGAGTTTTAGTTTTTATATTTACACCTAGGATCAATTTTGAGTTAATTTTTGCTTATGATGTGAGGAACACACGTGGGATTCTGTGTGTGGGTGTGTGGTGCTGGGGATTGAACCCAGGACAGAGCACGTGGTAGGCAAGTTCTCACTGAGTTGTGTCCTCACCCTTTTTATTTTGAAACAGCATCTCACTAAGTTTTCCTGGATGGCCTTGAACTTGTAATTCTCCTTGTGACTTGGATTCAGGCGGTGCTACCACCCCTGCCAGATGGGGTTTTTAAATTTCATTTTGCAGTTGCTCATCACTAGTCTGTAGCTGTTCATTTGGTTTTATATCATATGTCTGCTAAATTTACGTATTAGTCCTGCAGCATTTTGATTCCTTAGAATTTGCTATGTGCATATTCGTGTCATCTGTGAATAAGTTCAGCTTCAGTTTCCATCTGCACACCTCTTCACCTCCATGTGCATTTCTGGTCAGTGATTGGACCTTGAGTAGGCTGTTGAATAGCAGTGGTCAGAGCAGGACCATCCTGGCCTTGCTCCAGATCTGTGGGAACAGCAGGCAGTCTTCCCAAGATGTCCCGTACCAGGTTGATGATGTTCCATCTACCCTGGTTTTCTGAGATATTTTATCATAAACGGCTATTCAGTTTTGTCAAAGGATTCCTTTCTGTATATACTGAGGTGGTTTTATTTCTCCTTTATTCTGTTATTTGGCAAATTAAATTTGATTTTCAGTCCATTACATTTATCGATCACTGTGCATTTCTGGAATGAGCCCCGTTTGTCATATAATCCTTTTCTTTGTTGCTGGATTCTATTTGCTAATATTTTATTAAGCCTTGTGTCTGTTTATGAACAACATTGTCTGTAGTTTTCTTCTTTTTGTCTGGTTCTAGCATCAGGCTGATGCTGGCCTCCAAATGAGAAAGAGGCTGTTGCCTCCTCCTCTATTTTTCTGGAAGAATTCATATAAATTAGGTAGGATGCACTATTGAAACAATCTGGTTAACTTGTGTATGTGAGAGAGACAGACAGACAGACGGAGACAGAAGTCTCCCTATGGTACCCTGGCTGACCATGAACCCTGGGCTCAAGCAGTCCTCCTGCCACAGCCTTCCAAGGCTGGACCTCCAGGCGTGTGCGCCACTGCACCCGGCTCTCACTGACATTTACTAGAGAGAGGACTATGTGGGTTGTAGGTCTTTTCAGAAGAGAGCTTCATTTGTGTCTTTTAAGGAAGTTTTCCATTTCATCTAAATCGTCAAATTTCTTGGCACAAAGTTGTTCATGACATCTTTGTTCCATTTCTGTGTTATCTGTAGTGACATCTGCTCTTTGGCTTCTGATATCATTGGTAATTTGTTTTTCTCCTTTTTGAAAGTTTGTCCAGAGATTCAATAGTTTTACCATTTTCTCTCAAAAACTAGCTTTTGGTCTTATCAATTTTCTGTTTATCTACTTTCATGTTTTATTGATCTAGCCTTTATTTCCTTCTGTTTATTTTGTTTGGATTTTTTTGGTTTTTGTTTTTTGTTTTGTTTTGGTACTGGGGACAGAACTCAGGGTGCTTAATCACTGAGCTATATCCCCAGCCCTTTTTATTTTTCATTTTGAGACAGGGTGTTGCTAAATTGCTGAGGCTGGCCTCAAACTTGTGATCCTCCTGCTTTGGCCTCCCAAGTCACTGGGATTACAGGCAAGCACCACCCATCCTGGCTTCGCTTATTCTTTTTGTAGTTTTTGTTTTGATTTTTTTGCAGTGCTAGGACCTGAACCCAGGGTCTCACATGTGGTAGGCAAGTACTCTACCACTGAGCTACATCCCCAGCTCTGCTCTGTTCTCTTTTTTATAACATTTTTAGTTATAGATGGACACAATACCTTTAATTTATTTACTTATTTTTATATGGTGCTGGAGATTGAACCCAGTGCCTCACACATGCGAGGCAAGCGCTCTACCACTGAGCTGCAATCCCAGCCCCTGCTCTGTTCTTTTTGTAGTTTATAAAGGGAGAAACGTGTGTGTGTGTTTATACATATATATTATACATACACATGTATATATATACACTATGCCATATATAATATATCATACTACATATAACATGTATATTTAGGTCTTTTTTAATACAAGCATTTCATGCCATGATTTCCTTCTAAGCACCTTTCTAGCTTCAATTCACAAATTTTGGAAAGTATTGTTTTTGTTTTCATTCAGTTCAAATCATTACCACTTTCCTTCATCAGCCCAGGTATTTATGAATATGAGTTTTTTAAAATTTCCAAATGATTAGGGATCTTCTAAGATGCTTTAGTTGATTTCTGGCTTAATGCCATGGTGGTCTCAGAATGTAATCGATAACAATTCAGTCTAAAATGCAGTGATTTGTTTTATGGCCCAGAATATATTGTCTTGATGAATATTTTGTTTACACTAAAACTAAACGTGTGTTCTGTTGGAGGTATATTGCTCTACATCAAATTAGATAATAGTTTTGTTTAATTTATACAAATAGTGAAGCAGGCATGGTGTCTCACCCCTGTAATCCCAGTGACTCAGGAGGCTGAGGCAAGAGGATCACAAGTTGGAGGCCAGCCTCAGCAACTCAGATAAAAAAGGGCTAGGGATAGGACTTGGTGGTAACATGCCCTGGTTCAATCTCCAGTACCCACTCCCCAAAAATAATCAATAACTCTTTTGTTGAGTACTGGGGTTCAAACCCAGGGCCTCAAATATGTGTCAATGAGTCCACCACTGAGCTATATCCCCAGCCCTAATCCGGATCTTCTTCTTAGTGTTTATGTGGTGCATTCTTCCTATGCTTTTCCATCATCATTTTACTTTTACTCTCTATATCTTTATGCATAAAGTGGGTCTCTGTGAGACAACAATAAAAATGAGTCTTTCTTTTTTATCCAATTGGATACTCCTCCCTCCCAGTACTGAGGATTGAAGCTAGGGGCACTCCACACTGCTATATCCCCAGACCTTTTTATTTTTTTATTTCAAGTCAGAATCTACCTTGTGCAGGATGGTCTCAATCTTGTGATCTTCCTGCCCCAGCCTTCCAAATAGTTGAGATTACAGGTGTACGCCACTGTGCTAGCCTAGACCATTGATCATTTCATATCATTTATCAACCTGGATTTAAATGTAGCATGTTGCTATTTTCCTCCATTTGTATTCCTTTCTTCCTCTTCTGGCCTTCTTTAGGATTAACTAAATAATTTTCATGATTTTTTTTTCCAGTGCTGGGGATCAAACTCAGGGACTCAAGCAGGCCAGGCAAGCTCTCTACCACTCACTGAGCCACATCCCTAGCCCTTTTATGATTAAACTTTCATCTTGACCATTAGCTTTACTTAATCATTTGTAGTGGCTGTTTTAGGGTTTACAATGTGCATCTTTAATTTACAACATTCTACCTCCGAGTAATATTACACCTGTTAATATACTCTACAAGACCATTCCTGATGGGCATGGTGGGTGGTGCATGCCTGTAACCCCAGCTACTCAGGAGGCTGAGCCAGGAAGATCACAAGTTCAAGGCCAGCCTCAGCCATTTAGTGAGACCTTGTCTCAAAATAAAATGAAAAAGAGGCTGAGGCTTGGCCCAGTGGTGCATGCCTCTAATCCCAGAGATTCAGGAGGCTGAGACAGGAGGATTACAAATTTGAGGCCAGTCTTGGCAACATACTGAGACCTTATCTCAGAAATAAAATGTAAAGAACTGAGGATGTAGCTCAGGTAGAACATTCCTGGATTTCAACACCACTTTGTGCTGCAAATGGGGAAAAAAAGAGGAGGAAAAGGAAGAAGAATGTTAGCTCAGCCTCCTTCCGTCCCTACCTCCTGTCTTCTGTGGCATTGTAACAACTTTGCCATCAATATAGGCCGTGAAGTCTGTACTACACTGTTACGTGGTCTTAAAGACCGTAAAGCCATTACAAGTTAGAATGATTCATTTTTAAAATTTGCTCACATATTTACCATTTTAGATCCTTTCATTCCTTTGTGTAGATTCATGTTTCCATTTGGTAACACTTTCTTCTCCTTCAAGGACTTGAACATTTCTTGGATTGTAGGTCTGCTTCTGATGAGTTCTTTCTGCCTTTGTTGCCTGGAAAGTTCTCATTCACTGTTGTTGTGAAAGACATTTTTACTAGGTAAAGAATTCTAGGTTGAAAATTTTTTTCTTTTTTTGCTTTCAATACTTGAAAAACTTTGCTTCACTGTCTCCTAGTTTGTATTGTCTGGAAAAATCTATCTACTCCTATCTTTTTTTTTTTTTTCCCCCTCTGACTGCTTTTAAGATTTTTCATTTTATTGTCAGGCGTGGTGCATGTCTGTAATCCCATCAACTCGGGGAGGCTGAGGCAGGATTGCAAGTTCAAGACCAGCCTCCGCAATTTAGTGAGACCCTAAACAATTTAGCAAGACCTTGTATAAAAATAAAAAATAAAAAGGGCTGACGATGTGGCTTAGTGGTAAAGCACCCCAGTACCAAACAAATAAACAAACAACAACAAAGCAAAGAATTGACTAGTTGACAGATAGTCAGTCAGTCAGTCAGTCAGTCAGTCAATTATTTGGTATTTGTTGAGACTTGACTGATAGGCAAGTACATGGTGGTATTGTAGGATTCTATGTGTGTCTGCTAAATCAGGTGTAATAAGCATTCAAACCTGTCACTTTTTTAATCTCCTTGATTTATCAGTTACCAAAAGAAATGTGTTAAAATTTCCAATTATGTAGATTTCAGTAGATTTGTCTTATAATTTTATTGTATGATGTATGTTTATTTTTAGTTGAAATTTTAAAAAATAATTGCATCAATAGTCCCCAACTTGTAATGGTTCAAATTATAATTTTTCAACTTTATACCACACCATGATTAGATGCATGTTGAACCTTCTCATTTTGGTTTCCCATGTCTTGGCCTTTCTTTCATATTTTTGTCTTTTCTTATTTTATTTTATACATTTTTTGTTTTTTGTTTTTTTGCTTTTTATTTTTATTTTTTTCTCTTTCATAGTTTTTGTTTGTTTGTTTTTGTTTTTTGCAGGGCTGGGGATCTTTCATAGTTTTGAAATCTCTCTCCACCTTTTACTAGGTGTGGGTGGGTACCAGGGATTGAACCCAGGGGTGCTTAACCACTGAGCTACACACCCCCAGCCCTTTTTATTTTTTTACTTTGAGACAGGGTCTCACTATGTTGTTAGGGCCTTGCAACTTAAATTGCTGAGGCTGGCTTTGAACTTGTGATCCTCTGCCCCAGCCTCCCAAGCCACTGGTGTTACAGGCATGCATACCACACCTGGCTTGTGCTAGGTAATTCTTTTTTTTTTTTTTCCTTTTGTTTTCTTGTGGTGCTGGGGATTGAACCCAGGGCCATGTGTTTGCAAGGCACTCTACCAACTGAGCTGTATCCCCCACCCCTGGGTAATTCTTTGCAGCATCACTCCATTTTACTAATCCTTGCTTCCACTGGCTTATTCTGCTTTTTCACCACTTGATCAGTTTATTTTAATGCTCTTATTTTTCATGGCCAGAAAGCTGCATTTGCTGCTTCTTTTCATGTATTTTTTAATGGTTCTGATTCTCACCTTTACATTTATTTGGTCTAAACCAGGTCTATTCTGTAGTGTTCGGCTATTCTCTCCTATCTGCACTTCTTGGTTGTGCTACTCCGAAGTCATTCTGCCTCTCTCTGCTGACCCCGGCAGGGCTGTTTCTCGTGTGTGTGTGTGTGTGTGTGTGTGTGTGTGTGTGTGTGTGTGTTGGGATTTTACTCACTGAGCTCCTCTCCAGGGGCTTTGGTTTGCTTGTTCTGCTCTGAAAGCACCCTGTGTGGCCTGAGCTTGGGGAGTGTCCCAACAGAGTGGCTTTGTGTCTGCATTGCCATTTGCTCCAGAACATCCCAAGTCTGGGGAACATCCCAAGTCTGCTCCAGAACATCCCACGCTTCCTGCATGGCAGTGCCCACCTTGTGAATCCAGCCCTTGGAAGCATGAGAGGCACAGCTTTGGGTTTTCAGGTTGTCCCCAGAGAACCACACTGCTGCTTCCTTTATCTTCTTCAAGTTTGCTAAGTGGGTTCATTTGAGTTTCAGGGGGTTGGCGTGGGGTTTTTCAGGCCCCAGGCCTCAACATTAACCCGGGGCCTGGTGCTAGGTCCTCGAGAGCCTGCGCCTCCGTGCCTTAGCTGCGGTTAGACCCCCCTCCTCTCCTGAGCCCAAGGCCTCGTCTCTTGCCCACATCTGAGTATGAAACCCAAGGCCCGTGATGCCCTCAGGTCCAGCTCTCCCCTGGGCTGCAGCAGCGCTGCCCTGCGACATTTCTGACTCTTGTTTCTGCCTCACTATTCAGTCCTGTGTAGCCTCATCCAGCACTTCTGGCTGTGTCTGGCCGCAGAGTTCCGGTTTTGCTTACCTCCCTCCTGTCTGAACTGGAATCTCTCTAGGCCCCAGCTCCCTCTCCTATAAACAATAGTACTTCCATCATGGACTTTTTTCTTTTTTTCTTTTTTTGGTGGATTTAAGTGAGATAAGGCAGGAAAATGCTTATCATGGTGCCTAGCACATGGGAGAGGCTGGAAAAATACAGGTCATTGTCATTATTCTAGAAAAGTTGACTCAGGTACAGAGTGTGTTCCTTTAGTTCTAGCACTCAGGAGGCTGAGGCAGGAGGATCACTTGAGCCCAGGAATTCAAGACCAACCTGGGCAACATAGTGAGATCCCTGTCTCAAAAGAAGAAAGAAAGAAAGAAAGAAATTTGGAACGTTTGGGAAAGTGTAAACACAATAAATATCTTACTTTCCTCTGACAATTATCATTAGTGTTTTAGAATATTTTTTACCTTTATTCCTATGTATATCCATATATTTCTCATAAAACAAAACTTGTACTGTGGATCCAACTTGGCATCTGCTTTTCACGTTGATCGTTGATTAGTCGGCTCGGGAGGCCGTAACAGGGGACCAGAGGCAGCGTTAGTGTCTCTCAGCTCTGGATGCTGGCTGTCCAAGAGCAGGGTGTGCGTGTGGGCAGGCTGCCCCTCACGGACAGCCCCTTCTCAGTGCCTGCTCACAGGTGGAGAGAGACCAGCCCTCTGGTGTCTCTTATCAGGGCGCTATCCCATCTGGATCTCCCATGCCTACGGCCTCATCTGAACCTAATCACTTCCCAAAGTCCCCATGTCCAAATTCCATTGCACTGCAGGCTTCTGGGGCTTACCTCTGAATTTGGGCAGGGGGTCCCAAGTCAGGCCACAGCATTCTGACTTCTCTAACAGCTGCCCCTCATCTTGGGGGGCAACCTGTGGTCTCTGAGAGTGAGACTAGCAGGTCCCCATCTTGGACAAGGTCCACTTCAGCAGGAAGGGGGCAGATGCCAAGGTCCACGTGGCCCATGAGTGTGTGTGGTGGGGGGAGTGCTTCTGAGTATTGCCAAGGCCAGCCCCCAGCAGCTGCCAAACCTCTGTGAGCCTGAATCCTCTGCTCCTGTCCCCACATCCCTTCCACTGCAGGTCACCATGTCAGGAGTAGAGCTTTCTCCTCCAGTCACTTTTCACCTCCGGGCTGGCTCGGGGCCTGTGTTTCTCAGTGGCCAGGAATATTACGGTAAGTATGAGGCTGAACATGGACAAGTTTGAGGGTGTCATGCCAAACACAGGACTCGGAACCTACTGGCTACGCAAGCATTTGAGAGGTTCTTGGATCAAGGGACAAAATTCCCAAAGGCAACATGATCGCCAGTATTCTGACCTGGAAGGCATGGCAAGGGTCCTGGTCCATGTCCTCTGTGGGCCTCAGCCCCTCACCTTCAGCATGAGAATGGGGCCACCCTTGGTTTCACCTTTGAAACCAAGAGTTTCAAGAATAAATGAGGGGCTGGGGATATAGCTCAGTTGGTAGAGTGCCTGCCTCGCAAGCACAAGGCCCTGGGTTCAATCACCAGCACCGCAAAATAAATAAATAAATCTCAAAAAGACCCCCAAAGGCAAAAAAAAAAAAGTAAATGAGAGGGGCTGGGGATATAGCTCTGTTGGTAGAGAGCTTCAATCCCCGGCACCGCAAAAAAAAAAAATAAAATAAAAACAAAGAATAAATGAGGTAGCCCAAGGAGCGCCAGCATGACGCCTCGTGCAGGGACACCTCAGACATTGGCAAGTACGAAGCTGGGTAATGAAGGGAACCACAGCAACTTGGCATGATGTTGTCCCCTTCAAGACCCCTTCCGCTGGTCTCTGTCCAGCTGTGACTCTCTCATCAGGGCACTCTCCTCCCCAAAATCTCTTGGCATATCCCATTTCCCTCAGGGTGAGGGCATTCATCTACTGGTGAGGTTGGAACCCCGTGACATAATCACCTCTTATCCAGCCCACCACCTCGACAAGGCCATGCTGGGGACCAAGTCCCCTGAACCTCCTCACCTCTCTGCCCACCTCAGTCTTTCCCCCCACGCCTTCCTAATTTGCTTGGTCCTCCTACCCTGCCCTCTTTCTGCCATGCCCACTTTCCGTGGGGTTTTCCAGGGTCCCACACCCCACCCTGGCCCCCACTTTGTGGAGGGACAGAAAGGCCCTTGGCAGTAGGGAGGCAAACACTTGCAGCTCTATGCCAGGACTCCCCCAGGGCCACACTGGGGCACAGAGTCTTGGAACAGGACAAGGAAGTGGTGTCACCGAGCTGCTCGGAAGCTCTGCCACTCCCCCACCCCACCCCTGCCCCTTTGCCCATGCCATCACAGAAATGTCAGACCCACCCTGGGAAGAAGAGGAGGAGGAAGAGGCGGAGGAGGAGGAGGAAGAGGAAGAAGACGACGACGATGATGATGCAGATGTGTCTCTAGAGGACACCCCTGTCAAACAAGTCAAACGGCCAGCGCCACAGAGGCAGACGAGCGTCGCCAAGGTGGGGGAAGATCCGAGCTGCTTTCAGTGAGGTGGGACCCTGCCTGGGCACCGCAGAGGAACTGGGCTCCAGCTCGTGGCCCAGCCTCCCAGGGAGCCTGTGGGACGGGCGGAGGCTGCTGCCACCAAGTCCTGGCAGGTGCTCAGGGGGAACTGTACGGGGCTGGAGAGTCTGTTCTGGCCCGGGGCCCTACCCTGACTCTCCTAGTAATGCTTGGTTTTGGTTCCCAGAAAAAAAAGCTGGAGAGAGAAGAGGAGGAGGCACTACGGTAACTCTTTGCATCTGTTCCATTAGCCAGAAGTCGCTAGCTGAGGCATGTAGTGCTGGAAAGAGCAGGTTAAGCAGGCAGACGCAGAAAGGGACACTGGAGCTGACACAAACCGCCTGAAAGGCATGAGAGTGTTCTCTTCCCCTGAAAAGAACCCTGTTCAAGATATGGGGTAATTATATGCATGGCACTATTCAAGGACTAGTTTTCAAATACTGTCAAGGCATTATTCAAATACTGGTGAAAGTGGCCGGGCACGTGGCGCACGCCTGTAATCCCAGCAGCTCGGGAGGCTGAGGCAGGAGGATCAAGAGTTCAAAGCCAGCCTTAGCAACTTAGCGGGGCCCTAAGCAACTCAGCGAGACCCTGTCTCTAAATAAGTACAAAAAGGACTGGGGATGTGGCTCAAGACAAAAGAACTAGTGAATAATGTAAGCATTCTAAATGCCCACCGACATAATAGTTAGCTAAGTGATGCCTCCCCCTCTCTCTCTTTTTTTTTTTTTTCTTTTTTTCCTTTGAGTACTGGGGATTGAACGCAGAGGCATCTTTAACCAGTGAGCCACATCCCCAACCCTTTTTTATTCTTTAAGACAGGGTCTCACTAAGTTGCCTGGGCCTCACTAAGTTGCTGAGGCTGGCCTCAAACTTATGATCCTCCTGTATCAGTCTCCCAAGTAGCTGGGATCACAGGCATGTACTACCACGCCTAGCCACATAATGGTTTTGAAGCTTATAGCAACCTTGAAAGTGTTGATGGTTCAAAGAACAGGATATCTAACCATTTTCATTTTATTTCACATATTTTTTAGAAATAGTTTACAGAAAAAAATACACTGAAATGTTAATGTTGGTGGGAAGTAAAGAAAATTATAAGTAATTCTCTTATTTATTATGTGCAATGCAGTTAAAATCATTTTTATAATGAAAATGACACTTGTGATAAATAAAAGAATGCAGATGGAAACGTCAGAAGAAAAAAACATGTTTTCTTAATAAAAAGAGAGAGGCAGAGCCACCCTGGTGGCAACCAGGGTGAGATGGGTCAGCAGCTGCCACCTCGCCTGGCCCAGGCCCGTCTCCTGACTGCAGGCTCAGCTCACCTGGGCAGGCAGGAGGAGGCCCAGGCTTCTGGCATCCAGCCTAGCTCTTGCCCACCCCTGACCCCACTCCTTCCAACCCCACCCTATTCCAGGTCCAGCCTTGTAGAGAAGAGCCCTGTGAGAAAGGTGAGTGGCAGCAGGTGAGGCTGGCCTCACCTCCGGGAGCCCCTGGGTTCTGGGAGGCCACCCCAGCCGGGAAAGGAGTGGAGACTGGAGCTTCCCCTCATCTTCACAGGCCAAACCCACAGTCAGACCTAAGAAGCTGGGTTCCAAGAAATGAGAAGCCAGAAGGGCCACAAGCCCACCACACACAGGGCTTTCCTCCAGCCGTGCGCTGGGTTCAGATGTCCCCCTCCCAGCCCCCTTCACCTGAGCCTCAATGTGACCGGGTGTTGTGAGGGCCCCCCAGGAGCCTCGCACCCCCACCCTGCCTTTTCCAGAGGCCCTGGGGAGAAGAGCCTGAGAGCCCAGGCCACAATAAAGTTTGCTTTGTCAGGACCTTGCTCCTCTACTCTTTCCTGGGCAGCATCGCCGGCTACAGCGGTTCATGTGCCCAGTAGAGGGCGGCCACGGACCAGCACGCAGGGCCCTGAGCGGCCGAGGGCGCTCAGGCCCACACTCCGCCCGCCCGCTAGCTGCCAGAGCTTCAGGATTTACCTGCTCATGCTGCAAGAGCCCAGTCCCCAGGGCACCAACTCCAGGGTCGTCTTCCCCCTGTCCTCCTCCTTCAGGTGGCCATCAAATGTGCAGAGCACAGATAGGGGCCTCAGGGGGACTGGCTCTCCCAGCCTTCCGGGAGGGCGCTGAGTCCCATGGGCCACTTGCACAGGGCCCAGATCAGTGTTGGTGTGAGGCCAATAGATACTTGGGAAGTGGCGCCAGTGACCACTGCACGGCTTTGGCCTCCTGCCTTTTCCAGGCCTGCCATGGTGGCTTTGGGGTTGGTCCCTGACGCAGGCAGGCATGCAGATGGCCCCCACGAAGCACTGCACTGCAGGGCTTCTGCTGGGCCTCTCCCAGCCCCTGTGGGCCAGGCCTGAAGCAAGGCAGAGAGTGCCCAGGACACCCAGGTACAGGTCCCAGGAGGTCAGAGGTCTTTGAATACCTGCATGGGAAATTAAGCACCAGGCTTAGGGCTCCTGTTTGTGCATCGGGCCCCAGGTAGGCAGCTGGTGTTCACGAGCCTGGTTTTGGCCAGTCATGCAGGATGGACCAAACCAATTCCTTCCCTTCCAGTCGCCTGTGATCTAGTGGAAAACAGGCCAACACTGTGATTTCAATTACCATTCAATGCTTTGAAGGAAGTAGAACACCTTAATTTCCATGGTGGGGAGGGCCATTTGATTAGGAGGTATGTTAGGAGCCTTGGAAGCTGAGGACAAGAATTAGTTAAGTCCAACCAGGCGCTGTGGCACACACTTGTAATCCCAGTGACTTGAGAGGCCGAGGCAGGAGGAATGAAAGTTAGAGGCCAGCCTCAGCAACTTAGTGAGGCCCTAAGCAACTTAGCAAGACCCTGTCTGTCGAAACAAACAAATAAGTGCTGGGGATGTGGCTCAGTCGTAAAGTTCCCCTGGGTTCAATCACCAATACCCGCCCCCAAAAGAATTAAGTCCAAAGGAGAGTCCAGCAATGGCTGAGCTTCTTGACCAGCAGAGGTATGTGGCAGGGACTTCCTCCCTTCCCCAGCCTGTGGATCCACCCAGGAGGGCCCTCAGCAGATAACCAATGAGCATCTGATTTTGATTTGCAGGCACACAGTAGGTATCAAATGGCAAAGGGGGTCAGTCTGCATTCCTGGGGCGCCCTTTGCCCTTCTCCCTTCTCCTATCCTCTGTTTCAACAGGAAAAGGGTGGGCTGGGGTTGAAGCAGGCGGTGACAAGTGGCAGATATGCAGGTGGGCTGTGTTTGCAGCAGCTGGGCTGTGGGGAGGAGCAGGCGCTAGACGCCCCAGTTGGGGGGTGTTGAACTTGGCACTAGGGGGTGGAGATTAACTGGGGCAGCCAGGCTGCTTCTCACTTCCCTTATCACCTCCCGCCCCCCCCCATCAACGTTAATGAGCTCGGCCTCCCCCCTCCCCCCCAGCTCCAATGGCGGGACAGTCTGCCAAAGTTCAGGTAAACTGAGGCTGAACCACAGAGCCACTGCCCCTTCCTTGTTCTTGCAGCACTTGACACTTTGTCATCTGAGAGGTCATCACAAAGTCACCACAAACCTCAGCTGACCTTCACAGTGGCAGTTTTGACAACATTAGTAGTGGCCATTTCCTTTTTATGAACTGGGGACCTGAGACCAGAGAAGTAAAGGGACTTGACATACAGCATACGGCTGGAAGGGCCAGCGGAGGGATGGGAATAAAACCCAGATCCCTGGCCTATAGCACAGCGTGGCACCTCCCCTCTCCTGGCCACCCCTGGCTCTCCCATCGGAGTAAAGAAAGGCAGGCCTCCGAGGACCAAATGGAAAGGGACAAGGAGCCAAAGAGATCTTCCCCATGCAGCAGGCTACCCTGCCATGCCCCCAGCCCCTGGCACCGGCCTCTGGCTGAGCCCCAAAGCCGAGCTTGACTGCTGGCATCCGTTACCATGGAGACGTGGGCTGAAGCTGCCCAGTGATAGCAGACCCTGTCCCCACAAGAACCTGGAGCTCAGGCTTAGAGGCCTTGAACAGATCCCAGTGTCCCTGGGTGAATGAGCCCTGAGGACACAAGGTAGAATCCCCCTCTCACTACCAGCTGCCGCCACCACCATGAACACCAAAACCAGAGCCCTGTGAGTCTGTGCCCTCTTTCCTGTGACCCCACCTGACTCCTGGGATTGAGGCTGGCTGGAGGTGGCCTCTAACACCCTTCCTGGGAGTTGGTGGGGTGTAGACATGAGGCCAGAGGTTCCCCAAGGGATCAAGACAGTCAGGTGGGAAAGAGGGACTGGGGGAGGCTTCCCTGAAAAAGGCAGAGACTAAAACTGTCAGTAATGAGAAGAATGTGGAAGGTGAATATGGGCAAGGGCTTGGCAGGGGGTGAGGCCGGCTGGGGTGTGGTCAGAGCAGCGGGCCTTTTGTCCTTCCCCACCATGCCACCTGCCAGCCGTGAGACTCAAGGTGGATCATCTACCCACTCTGAGTCTCATCCGTGGAACGATGGGTGAACTAGAAGAGGAAGCTCTAAGATCGCTTCCAGTTTTGATGTCATTTGAGTCTGATTCCAAAGCCCTGGACGCCCCTGGTTACTCGAGCCCCCACCCTCCTTAAACCAGTTCAGGCCGCTTACTCCTGGGCCCCCAGCTTGGTGCTTAAGCCTGGGAGGGCGGAGCTGGGAAGCCCCCTGCTGGAGCGGCCCGAGTGCCGGGAGGGGCTGCCTGGCTGGTTTGTGTGTGTGGCCTGGGTGGCAGACCACTTTGTGGATTGCTGGAGCTCAGGAAGGTGAGAGGAACCTGGAGGTGAGAGTTTCACCCTCACAGTCAGCTCTTTAGGTAAATAACCCCACATCCGGCAATTCCCCCTTTCTCTTCCCCGGCACCAAGAACTGCAGGGAGTCAGGGCACTCCACAGCCACCGTCACCACCCGCCTTTCTGTAGGGAGGAGACAGCATAGAGCTCCCTGGTCATCTTAAAACCCAGGAAGGCTTCTGAGCCCCTCCAATGAAGCCCGGTAGGGTGGGAACCCTGGAAGGCGTGGCCACAATCCGAACTGAAGGACCGTGGACTCACCTGGTCACTCCATGCACTAGCTGGCTTGTTCTGAGCAAGTGACCGCCCTGTGTTTCGGTTTTCTCATTTGCAAAAGGGGTGAGACTGGCCAGCACAGAGCGCTGTGAGCTCAGGCGGACAGCTGCTAGGGGACACGAGGCCAGTGGGGGCCGAGGCTGGGATGGCCAGTGGGCTGGTTTCAGGCCAAGAGCAGAGCTCAGGACGTGATATAGATTTTGAAGCCTGCTAAACACTGTCCTCTCATTTGGCCCCCAGGCCCCTGAGGCATTGCTATCCCCATTTCTCAGAGAAGACTGCGGAGGCCAAGGGAGAAGGGGCTCAGTCGAGTACCCTGCTCTTCTCCATCTCAGGCCAGCTTTTGTGACTCCGGGACCCCCAGCTGTACCTTGCTGTTCACCTCCAGCCCCACCCTGTGCACCCACTATTTGCTAGGGCTGGACGGCTTAACCCCTCCTTCCCAGTGGCAAGGGGTGATGAGAGGCAGCGCCAGCAGCCGCTCAAGCCAAGCCCACCCCTGCCCCCTGGAGGGAGGCTCCTCCTTTTAAGGCTGCTTCTGGGAATTCCCACCCGGAGCCAGAGCCCGCGACCCCAGTCCCAGCTCAGTACCTGCGGCTCACCCTCAGGGAGATGGGGCGCCAAACCTGAGGGCGGGAGCGGCTGACCCTAAGCGGGAAGGCGCCCTCCCTCCCGCTGCCTGCCACACACCCACCCACCCGCACCGCACCGCACCGCACCGCGTGGAGCGAGGCAGGGCCGCGAGGGTCAGGAATAAAGCGGGAGCCCGCAGGGGCCAGCCGCCCAGCCTCCCGATCGCATCGGAAAGCTCCCGCAGCTCCATCCCGGGGCTGGCAGCCCAGAGGGCGCGCTCGGGAGCCCCCACCACGGCGGCCGCAGCCTCGCTGGCGGGGAAGGTGGACACCTCACACCTCAGTCTCCCAATTACGCCCTCCTCCCCTCCTCCCCTCCGCTCCCGCCTCCTCCCTGCTCTCTTCTTCCCCCTGAAAACCTGTGGCTCCGAGAGACCTTGACTTCTCTGGGACTACCCCTGGGGCCTGCCCACATCTGCTCCTGAGTTTGGGGGCAGGGGGGCAACCGCCCCAGAAGTCTCTCCAGCGATGGGAGCCGCCCGCCTGCTGCCCAACCTCACTCTGTAAGTGCGCTGCCTCCGACTGGACCAATATTGCCATCTCCAGCCCGGGCGGCAGACCCACGTCCCCGACTCCCGTTTGGGTGGGCTGGGCCGGGTGGAGCAGGGGGGGGGTGGGCGGAGCAGGGTGGGGAGGGGGCCTGGGTGCACCCCTGGGCTTGCTTGTCACTGGCACCCACCCCCGGGTCTGCCTTGTCCCCCATCACAGGTGCTTGCAGCTATTGATTCTCTGCTGTCAAACGCAGGTAGGCGCCCCGCTCCCCAGCTTTCCCACGCACCTAAGAGAAGGGGAAGGTGGTCTCTGAGCCTCTGTCACAGGCAGGCTCTGGCCTCTCCCGCATCTAGAAGATGCTGAGGTTTGGGGGATCAGCTTTGGGGGATGATCAGAAAAGGGGCCAGGAAAGCCTCGGGGGTTGAGGGAGGTTTTAATCCGAGGCCTCCTTCTGTGGACACTCACTGCTCCCCCTGGGTCTCTGCTTCTCTCTCCATCCCCCTGCGCTGGGCTCCCCAAAGGCTAAGTGCACAGACTCTCCAGACTCTAGGGATGGAGCCCTGGAGCAGCCGAGGGGAGGGGGCAGTCATGGCGCAGGTGAGGCTGGAGCCTGCGAGTACCTGAAAGGACAGGTTTTGATGCAGATCCACATGTTTGGTCCCCTCCTTGCCCCGCTCCCGCCTACACAGACGTCCAGGAGAGGCAAGGCTCCCGTGGACGCAGAGGGAATGCCCAGCTGGAGTGCCAACCCCTTACCTATAGGGCAAAGAGGTCAAGCCCAAAGAGATTTGTTTGGGATGGAATTCAGGGTTTGCCTCTTCACACTCCCCCACCCAAGCCTGCCCTCCGCCCCCCATGCACACCTCCCACCCCCACGCCTCAGCCCCCTGCGCAAGGCTGGTCCTTTTTTTGTGATCCTCCATAAAAGTGCAGCTATTAAAATGCAGTGGTCCAGAACCGCTCTGGGGAGAGACCGCCTGGCTTTCCCAGGCCAGAGGCCGGCTTCTCTTCCTATCCAGTGGGGACTTTTTTTGAAGGTAAATGCCTTTTCTCTGGGAAGGGACAGGGCTGCCTTTGAAGCAGTGGGGGGGTGGGAGAGAGAGACAACGCCCCCCCTTTCCTCCCCCCTTTTGCTGGTGCCCGTTCCAGGCCTTTTGCTTCACACATCCAGGGAGAGCAAGAAGAAAGCCCCCAGCCTGGCCGGGAGGGGGCTGGGGGTGGCCCAACCTGTTCTGGAAGGGGAATTAGCACAATGGTGCGGCTGGCCGGGCGTTTATGGCCTGGCTGAGGCCCCATTCAGGACGTGGGGAAGGTGGCAAGGCTGTCCTTTCCCCCTTGAAGTGCCCCCTCACCCCCCTGTGAAGGGGGGCAGCAGGCTGAACCACAGCCATGCTTGAGGGGCCGGCTGACAAGCAGCTGTCTGCCGCTGTGGAAGGGGAGGTCCCCCCGCAGCGGGAACATGAAAGGGACAGGCAAGGTCCCGCGGGGAGAGGGACTTGTGGGCTGTGGGCTGTGGGGGGGCGTGGGCTGCTTTTGTGAAAGGCTTGAAGGGGAACAGGGAGAGGAGGGGGCTTTGGGGGGCCCTCTCTGCCCCTGACCTGGAACAGACTGCCAGGAGGAGGCTGCCCGCCAAGAGGGGCGGACAGCCTGAACCTGGGCCAGGAGGCTCAGGCTGGGACAGTCAGGGACCCCACCCCTGGCAGGGAAGCCAGGGAGGGGCAGGCTGGCAGATTCCCCCACCCCAAATTCTCACCTCAGGTTTTTCCAGGGTGGGGTTCAGGGTAGTTCCCAAAATTGTTACTCTCCTGGAGTCTGGCACTGAAAGTGGGCAGTGATGCGTCAGCAGGATTGACCCAGAGCAGGTTAAACCTTTGGCCTCAGAGCTGCTCCTTCTCTCCCTCCTCAAAGCTGATATTTCCCAGCGCTCTCCCTAGGTGACAGTGGCCCCTAACAGATGCCCAGATGTGTCTAGCTCTGTCCAGATGGTTGGGATCAGGCCTAGTACATAGATGGAATTAGGGCCAGGTCCAGTGGCACACACCTGTGGTCCCAGCTACTCGAGGCACTGAGTAGCTCAAAGAGGATCACAAGTTCAGGGCCAGCCTGGGCAACTTAGCAAGACCCTACCTCAAAACAAAATCAAGGTGGGGCAGGCTGAGGTAGACCACTTTTGGGTTCAATTCTCAATATCAAAAAAAAAAAAAAGAGGCCATTAGTATCCAGACAGAGAAATAAGTGAGGTGCATCTTCACACTAGAGCTGAGGCGATCTCCAGTGGATAGGAATTGTCCTCTTGGCAGGCACCTAACAGGAGGCAAGAGAGCAGAAAGTGATGATTCTCCCCGACTCGGTGTTTCAGATGGGTGAGGGCAGCCCCAGCGCAGACGGTGATGGTAGTGGGCCCAGCCTCCTAATGGTGCTTGGGTGGAAATGGCACCTCTCCTGTCCCTGGGAAGAAGAGCAGGCTCAGGCTGGGGGGTGGCAACACCAAGTTCCACAAGCCCGGGGAGCCTCAGTTACGCTGTGGCATCAGAGGTCACGCTGTGGTCCCAACAGGCAGGCAGCCATTGGGTGAGAGCAGCCATTGGGTCCTACTCATGGCACCTCCCATGAGGGAGGTACCTTGAGCACAGAGCCCACAGGAGAGTGAGCAACAGGGGAAGGGGACCAACTGCCCATGGGGCCCATGGGGCCCAGTGCAGCTGGGGAAGAGGCAGGGGAGCAGGACTATAAAGGCAGCTACAGGGGCCCGACAGCACCCTAAAGGTAAGAAACCCCAGAATATTCTCCAGTTACCCTAACTCAAAGCATCTAATAAATCCTCTGCTCTGTGGCATGTGCTGGGGCCAGGATCTTTCAAGCTGTGTGGGGACGATAGAGGAGAAATCTGGTAGCCCGAGCTAATGGATCCAAGACCCCAGAGGTAGGGACGGGGTCTGTCTGAGGTGAGCTGTGTGCCCCGGTGCACCTCCTCAGCAGAACATGGGGAAGGAACACCATAACCTTGAAGGTCCCTTTCAAGTCTGCTCTATCACTGTGTCCCCCAAGCCTGGGCAGCCACTAAGCTCCTGCCTCAAGCTGGAGACAACCAAGAGGCCATGACCATCTCCCAGCAGTCTGGGAAGGTCACATCCACATGCTGGCCTCTCCTTGCACCTTCTACTCTGCAGGACACAGGGCCTGCCCCCACTGCACTCACCTAAACACCCCTCTCCCCCATGGACCAGTGGTGGTGTCATCCAAAGCAAATTGACACTATTTTTCCCTTGGTAACCGCAAAGGGGGAGAATCACCCGTCTCCTAATTTTAACCAGTACGTGAGGGACCAGGGTGCCATGACCGACCAGCTGAGCAGGCGGCAGATCCGTGAGTACCAGCTCTACAGCCGGACCAGTGGCAAGCACGTGCAGGTCACCGGACGTCGCATCTCCGCCACCGCTGAGGACGGCAACAAGTTTGGTGAGACCTGGCCTCCTGGCCCATCCCCGGATCCTGTGGCAGGGCTGAGGCCACAGTGGGAAGGCCCACGGGGCTGGAGGAGGGCCCTCGAGGGGCTGCAGGCTGCTGGCCTCTCACCTGCCTGAGGCTGGAGGTCAGACCAGCTGGGGGTCCCTTTCTGCACCCCTGAGGACTGAGGCCTTTCTCTCATCCCCCATCACAGCCAAGCTCATAGTGGAGACAGACACGTTCGGCAGCCGGGTGCGCATCAAGGGAGCAGAGAGCGAGAAGTACATCTGCATGAACAAGCGGGGCAAGCTCATCGGGAAGGTGAGGCCTGTGGGGCAGGGCCTGCTGGCTGGGCAGGCAGCCCAGCAGCTCCCTACTCCTCTGCCAACCTGCCCCCAGGGAAAGATAGGGACTTCAGCAGACTGTGACTTCCCATTCTCCTCTCAGCCCTCTCACTCCCTGTTCCTCTATTTCAGTGGCTCTCAGCCTTCTGAGGGGACTCCCTGACCATAAGGGTCCTGGCTCTGATTAAGGGGCACTTCCCCAGCAGCACTCAGTGAGAGTGTTAGCACCCACATGTCCCTGTATGAAGGGTGAAGGCTGATGTTGGGGCACATTTATGATAGAAGTTCCCCAAGTTCAGTGGGTCCATGGGCTCCAGCTAGGAAGATGCACACTAAGTACTTGGCGATGAACCCTCCCCCAGTGGGGTCCAGCTTGTCAATAAAGAGAGTTATATTTCCTTTGGAACTGGGAACTCCTGGCTTCCGATTCTGGCTGACGCTCACCAAATAACCTCAGGCTTCTCATCTGTGAAAGGGGCATAGGGAATAATGGGGTCCACAGGGTCAAGTAGGCTGCTGTGTCTGACACTCTTCTCCTCTTTCTTTCTTTCTTTTTTTTTTGTACGGGGGCACTGAGGATTGAACCCAGCCTTTTTTTTTTTTTTTGAGGTAGGGTCTCACTTACTTACTGAGGCTGGCCTCTAACTTGTGATCCGACTGCCTCAGCCTTCCAAACTGCTGGGATTACAGACGTGTAACACTGAATCCGGCTCCTCCTTATTTTTATCAGAGACGGTTGCCTCCCTGTCTCCACTCAGCAGCACCCCTCACTCAGATTGCATGAGAGTTCTCAAGTACCAAGTGCCCCAGGAGACTTGTATTACCTTGATCTTTATGTCACATGTCGGGAAACTGAGACTCAATGGCTAAACACCTCAACTGCCAAATAACAAACCTGTGTCTCAGTTCAGCTCTGATTCCAAGAAAAGCTTGTTCATTTTTCCCTCTGTTGCCTCTCTAGCAAGGATGCCCATGTCACCAGACAGTTACCTCCTGAGAATACAGGACCTTCAAATTAGGTCCAAAGGCAGAAA
>JAJEJO010004313.1:406326-418077 GCA_020662805.1 Glaucomys volans | reverse complement strand
TAGGGTATAGATGTTTGTCTCATTCTATTTTCTTCCCTGTCCCCTACCTACCCCTCATTTTCCTCTGTATAATCCATCCCTTCTCCATTAGTCATTTCTTTTAAGAGCATAAACTCTCACTCTTTGGGGGGCCATGGAATCTTTACTGCTTTCTGATGACCCTATGAATGACTTTTCAGAATATTGTTCTTAAATGCATGAAATAAAATGTATAGGAATACAAAAGGAAGTGCAATTTTCAAAATATTTTAGTTAATTAGCATTGCTTCTTTACCGTCATATTAAATAACAACACGGTACATCTGCCCTTTTTTTTTTTTTTTTTTGCATGCTGGTGATTGAACCCAGGGCCTTGTGCTTGACAGGCAAGCACTCTACGACCTGAGCTATATCCCCAGCCCTACAACACAGTACATCTATATGTAAGAAAGTTAAAGTTAACAAGTGCTAAATTTGAGTAAGCATGAACAACACTCATATCTCACCTTGAATAGCAACACTGTGCCACATCCTTTTACATTTTTGTGAACAACCAAACACTGTTTGGCTAATATTGCTGGAAGGCCACATGCTCCCATTGGAGTGCGAGCATGCAGTTGGACTTTACAAAAGTTCAACATTTGGATGACAACTAGCTGCAGAGTTGCCCAGATGTTTGCCAGCTTTGTGGCACAAGTATTTTCAGATAGGAGGATAATAATCAAACATTCATTTAACATCTTCAGCGATAAGAGAAATAAGATTCAAAACTACACTGAGATTCCATCTCACTGTAGTCAGAATAGCAATCATCAAGAATACAAATAACAATAAGTGCTGATGAGGATGTATGATGGGGGAAGGGAAACTTACACATGATTGATGGGAATGTGGATGAGTATAGCCACTATTGAAATCAACATGGAGGTTCCTCAAAAAACTAAACACGGGACTACCATAAGATCCAGCTATACCAATCCTTGGTAAAGTCAAGTCAGTATACTTTGGAGTTACATGCACAGCACAATTCACAATAGCCAAGTAATGAAATTGGTCTAGGTTTCCATGAATACATGGATGGATAAAGAAAATGCAATATATATACAGACTGCAGTTTTATTCAGCAATAGAAAAAACAAAATTATTTCTTTTTCAGGGAAATAGAACTGGAGAGCATCATGTTAAGCAAATTAAATTAGACTCAGAAAGACCAAAGTTTTATGTCTTCTCTCTCATGGGGAAGCTAGTGGGGAAAAAGAAAATAACAACAACAACACAAGAAGAATGTCATAAAAGTAGAAGAGAGCTCATTAGGGCAGAGGGGAGAGAGGATGGGCAAGTTAAGGGGAATCACTGGGAAATGAAATTTGTCAAATAATGTTCTATAAAAGCACAAATATGCCACGATGAACTCTACCATGCTATATATTCAATAGGCACAAAAAAATAGGCACTAAAAAAATTTTAAACTTGTTTAATAATCACTGTGATTTTGAAGAAGTGATGAGCATAGACAATATTTAAAGATATCTGCATCAACTACAATACAAAAAATACGAAAACGTCTCTGAATATTTTTATTGGTGAGAAAGTCATAATACTGCTAATATTTTTTATTTGTTCTTTTTAGTTGTACATTGCAATAGGGTAGATTTATACAAACACACGGTATATCTTATTCTAACTGGGATCCCAGTCTTGTGGTTGTACATGATGTGAAGATTGTGGTGTATTGATGTAGGTATGTAAGAAAGTTAAGTAGGATTCATTCTACTGTCTTTTCTATTCCCATCCCCCTTCCCTTGCCTTCATTCCCCTTTGTTTAATCCACTGAACTTCTGTTCTTCCCCTCCCACCTTGTTGTGTGTTAACATCCACATGTCAGAGAAAATGTTTGACCTTTGATTTTTGAGCATTGGCTTATTTTCCTTAGCATGATAATCTCCAGATCCATCCATTTTCCAACAGATATCATAAAACCATTCTTTTTTTATGGCTAAGTAATATTACATTGTGTATATATACCGTATATATACCACATTTTGTTTATTCATTCGTCTGTTGAAGGGCCCCTAGGTTGGTTCCACAGCTTAGCTATTGTGAACTGAGCTGCTATAAACATTGATACATCTATGTCACTGTAGTTGGCTCATTTTAAGTTCTTTGAGTATATATGAAGGATTGGGATAACTAGGTAAAATGGTGGTTCCTATCGAGGTTTGGTTTTTTGTTTTTTTTTTGTTTGTTGGTTGGTTTTTTTGGTTTGTTGGTTGGTTTTTTGTTTGTTTGTTTGGTACCAGGAATTGAATTCAGGGGCACTCAACCACTGAGCCACATCTCCAGCCCTATTTTGTATTTTATTTCAAGACAGGGTCTCCCTGAGTTGCTTAGGGCTTCGTTTTTGCTGAGGCTGGCTTTGAAGTCTTGATCCTCCTGCCTCAGCCTCCTGAGCCTTTGGGATTACAGGTGTGTGCCACCAAGCCCAGCCCTATCCAGGTTTTTTGAGGAATCTCCATACTGCTTTCCAGAGTGGTTGCACCAATTTGCAGTCACACCAGCAATGCGTGAGTGTAACCTTTTCCCCACATCCTTGCCAACATTTATTGTTATTTGTATTCTTGGTTGTTGCCATTCTGGAGTGAGATAAAATCTCAGTGTAATTTTAATTTGCATTTCTCTAATTGCTACAGATATTGAAGATTTTTTCATATATTTGTTGACCATTTGTATTTCTTCTACTGTGAGATGTCAGTTCCTTTACCCATTTATTAATTAGGTTATTTAGGTTTTTTTGCTGCTAAGTTTTTTGAGTTCTTTATATATCCTGGAGATTAATGCTCTATCTGAGGTGCAGGTGGCAAAGATCTTTTTTTCCATTCTTGTAGGCTCTCTCTTTGAACTCTTGATTGTTTTCTTTGCTGTGAAGAAATTTTTTAGTTTGATATCATCCCATTTATTGATTCTTGATTTTACTTTTTGCACTTTAGGAGTCTTGTTGAGGAAGTCAGTTTCTAAACTGACATGATGGAGATTTGGGCCTATATTTTCTTCTAGTAGATATAGGGCTTTTGGTCTAATGACTAGATTCTTTGATCCCCTTTGAGTCCAGAGTGAGAGTTATGAGTTAAGTTTCATTCTACGGATGGCTATTGATATGGATTTCCAGGTTTTCCAGCACCATTTGTTTTTTTGTTTTGGTTTTGGTTTTGGTTTTTGCTTTTTGCTTTTTGTTTTGTTTTGTTTTTTTGGTACTGGGTATTAAACCCAGGGGCACTCCACCATTGAGCCACATCCCCAGCCCTATTTTGTATTTTATTTAGAGACAGGATCTCACTGAGTTGCTTAGGGCCTCGCTAAGTTGCTGAGGCTGGCTTTGAACTCGTGATCCTCCTGCCTCAGTCTCCCAAGTGCTGGGATTACAGGCGTGCACCACTGCGCCCAGCAACCAGTACCATTTGTTGAAGAGGCTTTCTTTTCTCCAATGTATGTTTATGGCACCTTTATCTAATATGAGATAACTGTATTTGTGAGTCTGTCTCTGTGTCTTCTGTTCTGTTCATTTGGTCTTCATGTCTGTTTTGGTACCAATACCATGCTGTTTTTGTTACTATGGCTCTGTAATAAAATTTGAGGTCCAGTATTGTGATGTCTCCTGCTTCACTTTTCTCACTAAGGATTGCTTTGATTATTCTGGACCTCTTATTTTTACAAATAAATTTCATGGTTGCTTTTTCTTTTTCTATGAAGAACATAATTGGAATTTTAATAGGAATTGCATTCAATCTGTATAGTGCTTTTGGTATTATGGCCATTTTGACAATATTAATTCTGTCTATCTAAGAACATGGGAAATCTTTCCCTCTCCTAAGTCTTCTTCAATTTCCTTCTTAGTGTTCTGTAGTTTTCATTGTAGAGGTCTTTTATCTTCTTTGTTAGATTGATTTCCAGGTATTTTCTTTTTTATGAGGCTATTGTGAATGAGATAGTTTTCCTAATTTTTCTTTGGCTGATTCATCATTGGTGTATAGGAATGCAATTGATTTATGGGCATTAATTCTATATCCTGCTACTTTGCTGAATTTGTTAATGAGTTCTAGAAGTTTTTTGGTGGAGTTTCTTGGATCTTCTAAATATAAAATCACTCGTTGGCAAATAGGGATAATTTGAATTTTTCTTTTCCTATTTGTGTCCCTTTAATTTCTTTCACCCAATTTTTCTGGCTAGTGTTTCAAAGACTGCATTGACTATAAGTGGTGAAGAGGCCATCCCTGTCTTCTTTCAGTTTTTAGAGGGAATGCTTTCCATTTTTCTCCATTAAAAATGACGTTAGCCTTGGGTTTAACATATATAGCTTTTTGCATTGTTGAGATATGTTCCTACCATCCCTAGTTTTTCTAGTGTTTTGAACATGAATGGGTGCTGTATTTTGTCAAATACTTTTTCCGCATCTATTGAGATAATTATGTGATTCTTGTCTTTATGTCTGTTAATGTGGTGAACTACATTTATTGATTTCTGTATGTTGAACCAAACTTTTATCCCTGGGATCCCTACTAGATCCTGGTGCACTATTTTTTAATTTGTTTTTGTATGTGATTTGCTAGTATTTTATTAAGGACTTTTGCTTCTGTGTTCATCAGGGATATTAGTCTGAAGCTGTATTTCCTTAATGTGTCTTTGCCTATTTTAGAATCAGGCTTCATACTGATATCAAGCTTGATACTACCTTCATAGAATGAGTTTAGAAGTGTTCCCTCCTTTTCTATTTCATTGAATAATTTGAGGAAGATTGGTTTTAGTTCTTTTTTGAAGGTCTGGTAGAACTCGGCTGAGAATCCTTCCAGTCCTGGACTTTTCTTTGTTGGTAGGCTTTTAATGACACCTTCAATTGCATTGATTGAAATTAATCTGTTTAAATTTTCTATGTCTTCCTGGTTCAATTTGGGTACGTCATATGTCATCAGAAAATTATTGATGCCTTCAAGATTTTCTATTTTATTGGAGTATAAGTTTTCAAAATAGTTTATCTAACACTTGACTAACAAGAATTCCAGAAAGTGAGAGTCTGGGTTACCATTGCTTTTCTGCTGAGGAAACAGAAACATAGAGAAGATAAGTGACCTTCTCAAATGACAAAGCTAATTGTAGCGAAGCCAAGTCCAGGACAAATGTCTAACTATACATCCTGTGTACCTTTCAACATAGTCTCTGGTTTTACAATACTAAACTTTATATTACAAAATTTAATTTTGCTATGCTAAGGGGCATGAGTAACAAAATTCAAAGAGTAACTCTTTTTGGTAATGTGAAATTATAATATCATAGATTAGCTATTTTAATTTTTGTATGAAGTGGGGTTTTTACATAATTTTTATGTTTATGGTTGACTAATCATTTTCTTTCCAGGGAATGGGCTAAAAGGCATTCACTAACCTGAAGATCAAGCATCCTAAATTATGTCTTGACTATGCATCGTTTCCAATAGCAAATAAAATAACAAAAAGCTTGTGTTTTGGAATAAATGAAATATTAACTATTTAGCAAAGATGATTAAAATAGTATGTCAGGGTTATTGTCCACATGAAAGAACCCAAGATTACATGAACAAATAAATTGCTTGAAGTTATGTAGACAGTAAGCAGCAAAGACTGAAGCCACTTCTTTTGATGTGAAAAAAAAACAGTAAGATAAAATGTAATAATTACTATAATAGAAGTACAAAATATACCCAAGAAGAGAATAAAATTCTGTGAAAATTCTACCACACTTTTTCTACTTGTAACTGTCCCCAAACAAATCTCAATATGCCACTGTCTGGTTTTTCAATGATTCATTGGCTTCCTATTACCTATAGGATAAAATGCAGACTTCTCTTAAGACCTTCAATAAATCATTCTCAACTCATCTTTCTAAGCTCACTTTTGATACTAACTACTGTCATTAGTCAGCTTTCCATTACTGCAACAAATACCTGAAATAATCAGTTTATAAAAAGGGAAAGTTGATTTTGGCTCACAGTTTTATAGGTTTTAGTCCATGTTCAATTGGCCCAATTGCTTTGGGACTGTGGTGAGAGAGCATATCATGGCAGCAGTATGTGGTGAAACAAAATGCTCGCCTCATGGCTGTGAAGTGAAAAGGAGTGGGAGAGGGAGGGCCCCTACCCACTTTAAGCATACACCACCAATGGGTGGAATACTGCCAATGAGGCCTCTTAAAATTTCCACCACCTTCCAAGAGCACCATGTTGGGGACTAAGCCTTGAATACATAGGCTTGTTGGAGGACATTTCCAATCCAAACTATAGCAATGTATTTCAATATTCAACCTTGTCTAACTTGCTTACCATGGGCCTACATTGAGATCTGCTTCCACTTTCTGTCCTAGGCCTGCCTTGTATCTTTTCATTGCAATTAGATAAAAAATGGCAGAAAAACAGGAGTTAGAGGCCAATCAATAGGATTTTCCCCATCAAATACAATGCTGACAGCATTTGATCATTTACTTGCATTGTTTCTTGTCCCTTCGTTGTGTCCATTTGTGGGGAAGTCCCAAAACTCTAGCCTCCAAGTAGATGTGACTCTCTTGTGATTGGGGTGTACAATAGAGAGGAAGAAAGTGCCCAAGTGCCCTGTGTAAGAGTGCCTGTGGACATTGCCAAACTCAGTCCTGAGGGTGGAGGTTCTCAAATTTTTGAAGTAGGAATAGGATAGGATATTCAATCCATTGGAGAAGGAATCTTGGGCTCCATGATATCCAATCAGAAGTCTACCAGCTCTTCCAGAACACTGAAGGGCTCTTTTCTCTCTGTATCCTAAAGCAAAAATAAGCCAAAATAATCTGGGTTTTTTTTTTTTTCAGTGTTGGGGATTGAACCCAGGGCCTTATGCTTGCAAGACAAGCACTCGACCAACTGAGTGATATCCCCAGCCCCCCAAAAAATCTTTAAGTATAAAGTTTCTGAGTAAAAGGTTTTGTAGGACTTACCTTTTCTCCTCTGTTATAGTTTGGACTGGAAATGTGTCCCAAAGGCACATGTGTTAAAGGCTTGGTCCCTGGCCCATGGTCTCTCCCACTTAAAAAAATGGTGCATTATTCTTATATATAATAGTAAAATTTATTGTTACATATTCATACATGCACATGATATAACAATGTAATTTGGTTGATATCATTCTCTAGTATTTACTTTCTCCCACTCCTCTTTCCTCCTTCCAATAGAGTTAAGTAAAGGGACTTAAGTAAAGTAAAGTCCCTTAAGTTAAGTCCCTTTACTTAACTCTATTGGTCTGTCTCTTTCAATTTTCATGAGATTCCCCCCTACTTTTTCTTTTCCTTCTTCCTCTCTAACTTCCACAAATGAGAGAAAATATATGACCTCTGGTTTTTTAAATTCAGCTTATTTTTGCTTAACATAATGCTCTCAAGTTCTATTCATTTTCCTGAAAATGACTTAATTTCATTTTTTCTTTATGGCTCGATAAAACTCCATTGTGCATATATATCACATTTTCTTTATCAATTCATTCATTGATGGACACCTATGCTGGTTCCATAATTTGGCTATTCCCTGCCACTCCCACCATGATGTGCTACCTTGCCACAGTTCCCAAAGCAATGGACCAACCAACTGCAGACTGAAGTCACAGAAACTGTGAACCAAAATAAACATTTAATTTTTTGAAGATGATTATCCCAAGTATTTTGTCACAATATCAGAAAGCTGATTAACACATCTTTCCTCAGTGTAGTCTGATTTGGGGAAAAGGTATTTTCAAGTCTTGAATAGTGCTGGTCATAGTCTACCAATCCCACGTGACTCATACCAGAAAGGTTCGATGGCTCTACATGATTGTAGCAGGTCCCAGTCATGAACTCACTCAGGGTCTCTGAGATGTCTTTCCTGATTCCTTCCTCTACCCTATTTTTCTCTCTTTTCTCTGATCCCACATCCATTTCTCTTTCTGCACACATCTCTCTTTTTGCATTTAGCCTCCCCTGAAATCATAAATCTCAAAAGAAGAGACAACCTTCTGCTTCCCCATAGTGAAGTAGCACAGGGAAGTAGTGAAGGGTGTGGATTCTGGAGCCAGAATGCCCAGGTTCAGATCTTGCCTCCTGAATCCCTGGAAGCTTGGAGAAGTTGCTTAACTTTCTCTAAGCCTAATTTTTTAATTAAAAATGGATTAATAATAGTACTTGCACCATAGCATGATTGTGAGAAGGGAATTACATAACAACAACAAAATGCTAAGAACAGTGCCTAGCAGATGGTAGATGCTCAATATTGCTGCTTTTTTTTATTAATAAGAGTTAAGTGAAACTTTCTCTTTTTGTTCTATAGTTTCTTGTGTCCTCAGAAACCTTGCTTCTATAATTATTTATCCTTTTCTCACTGACTAGACTTTGTCACACATGGAATTGATACCTAGTGGTTAGATGATTAACCCAAAGTCATACAAATTGTCAGTTGCAGGTTTTGAACTATAAGTCAAGCCAACTAATTTCTAACTCAGAGAAATGCCATAATGTTATTCTGTCTCCCACCTTAAAATAACTTATTAACTAATCCATTGATCTTTACCATTCTGCAGTGTGGAACACCTTTCTACTTGGGCTCGTCATTTTACCTGGCATTAAAGAACACTCCTTCTGCTTTTGAAAAAAAAAAATCCACCTAGATATGCATCATGCTCTTATTACAAATCTATCCATCAAAACAGGTTTTGTTTTTTTGAGCAAGAGAGATAAAAGCTTTCTCAGATTATTATTATATTACTGTATATATTCTGAAGTTCTATAATATTAAGGCTGTTTTGAATTGTTCCCAATTTTATAATCTGTGCTCTTACCTCCATTAGAATCTCTTTTTTTTTTCCTCATCGCAAGTACAGAGCAAGTAGAATAAATCTGCATTGAATGAGGAAGGAATTAATGATAGAGACTGTAGAAATATATGTTTATTTATCCAGCTTGGTCAATATCTGTATTGCAGAGATAAAACAATTCTCTTAAAGGGTCCTGATTTTGAGAATTCCAGCAAAGCAGTTTGTAGGTATATGCCCCCAAAATTGTGCTTCTCTGTGTCAATGGAGATAAAAGGAAAATAAACAGCATGATTTGGGTCTTGCCAAGGAGTGAATATAATTCTAATTGGATATGGATAACAGAACTAAAGGAAACCAAACTGGCTATGGTAGAGGATGGGATCCATTAGATATCTGCCCTAAAATGTAGTAGACTCTTCTGATAAAGGAATTAGAGAAGTCTTCTAGAAAGTTAGTACTCTAACTCCTAAGATGTGTAGTTCTGTGTCATTATGCAGTATGGATAATCCATATACTAATAAAAGTTAGAGATGATTTTATATTTGGGAGAACAGGTTTTGAGAAAAAATGAAGGCTTGGGACATGGAGCGTAAGTTGCTTACCTGTGTGACAGGGATCCCTGTATTCAGCAGAAACTCCTTCACCTGAAAGACACAATAGGAGAAAAGCTTGGGAATGGGCCTTGGATGGGACAGGGTGTGGGGGGAAAATCTTTGACCTATTGACTGTAAACTTTTCTGAATCAGTACCTGTATGATTGCTGAAAAGTCAGGTCTCTGGGGGAAATAAGCACATCAAGGACTGTCTGCTCTTGAAACCATTGATATGCTCTCTTACTCGGGAGGAAAATCAGTCTGCTCATGCTGCAGTCTTTACGCAGAGTACTAGGAGAGATCACTGCAGGTTCCCCTTCAGTTCTCTTTCTATATTTGCTGCTTTTTTTCTGTATCATGCTTCTCTCCCAGTCTGAAACACTTAGCATGTTCCTCTCCACTAATCAAAATAACACTGATCTTTTATCCTCTAAATCAAATTTTGTCTGTTCTTCAGTGACTATTGAGGCTATAGTTCTCTCCCATCTATAATTTCCACTATAATTTGTATAATTATTTAGAATTTTATTTATTGTTCTGCATTTCTATATTTTAAGAAGATTTTATGTATCCCTTTATCTATAAGCATTTCTTTGTAAAACTCTTGGTACCTTGGAATACTTTCTGTGATGGATGGACTTATGTTGTAGGTGGTTTTATGGTGATTTTCTAGGCCACAGAGGCAGGAATATGGCATTGGTAGTAGAAAAAATTAAAAACAGAACTTTCCCATTTACTGCACTCTAATTCCTTTATTGAAGATTGTTTGTTTCAGGCCTTGGGTCCTCTCTTGCTCACCTGCCTCATAGTAGTCATAGACTTTCACAAGAGCAGGCTTCAGGTTTCTTACAGGGATGTCTTACAGAAGAGTGAAAGAGAGCTTCAGTTTCTGATTGGTAATCTGAGAAAGGAAAGAAGAATAATCCAGAACCAGAAGGTTGCATTTCTTTTTCTTTAGCTTGATTCAGTCTTCATTCTTTGAGAAACAAATTCTTAGTTAGCTGATAGCAGTCAGTCTCAAACTCACTGTGTTCCCTCGTTGTTCATATATGTAGATGGTGGTATGGATTTTGGAATAGGAACTTGGGGAACGAGAGTAGAAGCTCCTGAGAGTAGATGAGAAATTTGCCAGTCTTTTAAACAATTATAATTATCCACATTCTTCTGTATTGTTGAATACATGGCTCTATCTTTGGTGTTTAATTATGTCTTGCCTTGAAATGTTATATATTCTTTTTTACTAGCCGACTGACTCTATCCATGGTACTTTTTCCTAATATCCGGGATACATCAGGCATATGTCAAGATGGTGATCTTGAATTTCTAAAGAAATCCATCACATTGTATTGTGATAAAACTGACTTGATTAATATGGCTAGAGCAATAGCATATCTATCATATCATATCTATCATCTAATTTTTGAGATTGATATAATTGTTGATCAATCCCTGAATACTTTTTCTTAAACAGTGTCTTTCAACGTGGCTTCTAGATGACCAGGCTTATTTATGGAAGTGTGTTTACCTGCAGTACAGAAATAGTCATACTCTCATTTTAGGATAAATGCATCCTATCCACTGATCTTCCCTCAACCCTCTCATCTTTGACAATCAAAGTCCCAGGGAAGCCTATAATGAGCAAAGAGAATTTAAAATTTCATCTAATGTGAACAGAAAGGATGTGCTTTATGAAAAGGCCTTCTTTAAAATTGTTTTTCTTATATCATATGCTTCCTAGGTGAAGAGACCCAGCTAGGTGTATTTAACAAGACTGTCAGGGCTCTTAGCTGATCCACATAAATCAAGATGATGTTGTTGCTGATTTCTGTCCTGCTTATGTGGCTTGTTCCTTCAGGCTGAGAAAAATGAGAGAAAGCCCTTGTGTTACTAAATGAAGCCCTTGAGGTACAAAAAGACAGACTGTGGGATTGGAGTTGTGCAAAAAATATACAGAAAATTATGAATACTACTACATTTGGTGCATGATTGAATAGTCACACAACTAATGAATAATATTTATTTTTGAGTGTGGTGGTGGGAATTGAATTTCATGCATGCTAGGCAAATGCTCTACCATCAGCTATATCCCTAGTCCAGTAATGGATATTTTTAACTTTTGTTTGAAGTAAAAGGCAGTGTCCCTAATTTGGATAGTGATTGGTGATTCATTTGAGATGATCTGTGAAGGTTTCTCTACTCTACTCTGTGAAGAGGATCTCAACTTTCTTTAAATATTTATAGTAGGTAAAGGCTATATTGATAATTTTGGTACTTAATTATATCTTGCCTTGAAATGTTAGTTGACAGTTTCAGTTAAGCAATTTTTGTATTCTTAACTAGGGTAGGCTCAA
>JAJEJO010004313.1:387959-398734 GCA_020662805.1 Glaucomys volans | reverse complement strand
TTTTTCTTTCTTTTTTTCTTTTTTTTTTTTTTTTTTTTTTTGGTATTAGGGATTGAACCCACGGGTGCTTTACCACTGAACTACATCCTCAGCCCTTTTTTATTTTTTATTTTGAGACATGGTCTCACTACGTTGCTTAGGTTCTTGCTAAATTGCTGAGGCTGGCCTCCAACTTGTGGTCCTCCTGCCTTAGCCTCCTGAGTCACTGTGCCCAGCAAGAAATCATTCCTCTTTTTTTTAAGTGCTTATATTAATACATTATAGTTACGTGTAATAGTGGAGTTTGTTTTGACAAATCATACATGTATGAAATTTAATGTGCTCCATTTCATTTCTCAGTGCGTCTTCTTTCTTCCTCTTCTCCCTCCTATTCTCCTTTCTCTGTTGATCTTCCTTCTATTTATTTATCTATTTATTTTCAATTGGAGCTTTATTGATAAAAAAGGTGAAATTCACTGTGGTATATTTGTACATGCACATAGTGTGATTTTGTCAAATTCATTCCACATTTCCTCCCCTTTCTGATTTGTCCTATCCCTCCTCAATCTCCTTCTTCTACTTCACTGGTATTCTGTCCATCCTTATGAAATCTGGCCCTTGCCCTTTTTCCCCTTACTTTGCTCTAGCTTTCACATAGGAGAGAAAACATTTGATCCTTGATGTGCTGAGTCTGGCTTATTTCACTTAGTATGCTGCTCCCCATTTCCATTCATTTACTAGAACATGACATAATTTCGTTCTTCTTTATGGCTGTGTATACCACATTTTCTTCATCCATTAATCTATTGAAGAGCACTTGGGATTGTTCTAGAACTT
Source organism: Glaucomys volans (assembly GCA_020662805.1). NCBI lineage: Eukaryota > Metazoa > Chordata > Mammalia > Rodentia > Sciuridae > Glaucomys > Glaucomys volans. The sequence goes on along the minus strand of JAJEJO010004313.1, from coordinate 397,918 downwards.
GGCTATTATGAGTTGCACTGCTAGAAATATTTGTGTGTCTGTATCCATATAGTATGCTAGAAATCACTTCTTTTAAAAAATTACAATTAAAATATAAACGATAAGAACAGGGTTAGAGGACATTTGTTTGGGGTTAGTTTTGGAACATATTCACATTTTTATTGAACATGCAGGTCCTTTTTTCTTGTCTTTCTTTTTGATGCTAGAAATCACACCTCATGCATGCTATGGAAGGCACTCTATCACTGAGCTATATCCCCAACCCAAGTGCTCCTTCCTGATGGGATTTGGCAAATGCAAAATATCACTTGGCATTTGGAGGAGTGGTGGAGGTCAAAAGATTTCATAGCGGTCTGGGAAGATGGAAAGTGGTATGATACCTACGGTGACTGGGAGTGGAATCTCCAGAGGGCAATGGTGATACAGGCGGAGAGGGTGACTTCATCTTCTACACCACCCTGTAAATACAAGAGAGAGATTAATTCCACTTGGGGAAACACTTTAAGATGTTTTTCTCTTCTCGTGGCCAATCTTTTCACTTCTGTGATTCTTTGGAAGTTCTTCTTAACTGCATCCCCATTGTGTAAGGTTCATTACCAACCTAGATTCCATCTCTTTCTCTTCAATGGTATGTGAATTTATTTTCCTACCTGTTGCTCTTTCATATTGTTCAGTCTCTTCATTTAGGAATTCCCTTCACCCTTCTTCTTAGGTATCTTCATTCTTAGAAAAAATGATCATGGATTAGTGAGTCATTGTGTTTGCGACTAGCTCACAAAGTAGAAATCACCTTCACAGCATTATTGAACAGTGATCCGGAGCTCCTGAAACAGCCATCGTCCTGCTGCTTGGAGAGCCAGGTGAGGACTTGAGTAATGTGTGTTTCATCAATAAAGATGTAGTCTCAAGCTGGGCAAGAGTCTTGAGCACAAAAGCTCTAAGCCTGATGGAAGACCAAAAGTGGGGTGATAAAGACAACTTGTTTCTTGGAGCATCCTCATATGCGCAGGCTTCATGGGGGTCCTCTCAACACTCCTGAGCGAGGATGAGGAGTTCTGAGGGCTTAGAGTCGGGGATCACCCAAAGCCATTGTGATCTACCTACTATTAATCCACTACCAAGTGGTTTCAAGTGCTTTTCTGGTTTACTTTCTCATTGCTTCTGGGATTTAGGATCCTTTCTTACTCTTACTCTGGTAATTGACTAAGACGCCTGAGTTCTCATGGTAGGGTTTCTCCCTTTCACTGATTTTTTTTTGGTAGATGAGAAATTTCACTTTTTTGGAAACTTGTTAAAATTGACTAACCTCTTGTCTGTTTTTGTCTCAAAATATTAAATTCTTCCCCTTTCCCTTTTCTACTAATTTCCTTTCCATTTATTATCTATTGTTTGCTGTGTGTTTCAGTGTTTCATATCAGAAAAATATTAGTGTTATTAAATTCAAGGTAGTAATAGATATTATATATACATATACAAACATATATATATGTACATGTGTGTGTATGTGTGTAGATAGATAGATAGATAGATAGATAGATAGATAGATGATAGATATAAAACTTTTCTGGTCCTAGTTTCTAGCACCTCTGGATTCTAGAAAATAACTGCCTAAAATAGTTATGTATCAGTCTTTGAGAAAAATATTGGGAGTCAATACAGATAAACCTTGATATAATCTGAGTTATGCAAATTATTTATTCAACCTAGGGACATAAACTTAATAATCCTAGGTATCAGTTTCTGCTTCTGTAAAATGAGGTTCTTAATATCTAGATTACAGGGTTGCCTTGCAGAACAAGGGCTGCAGAAGGCCTAGCACACAATGCCTTTTTCTTACTGAGTATTGCCTCGGTTCTTGCCATGTTGATCATGGTGGGAGCCATCTTGATGTTTGTATTTCAGCTCTTTCTGATGACCTGGAATGGAAGGTTTTTAGGTGTTTAATGATGTATCAGTGATACATCAGTGTAAATCAGAATTCCTATATGTGCAGGCTGATGCTGGAGAAGCCAGACAGAACCAGTGATGTATCCTGGCTGCTTCTGCATGCAAGACCCTCCAAGAGGGTCGTTAGCATGCCTCTATTGAAAGTTAATTCTATTTTTGGAAAGACCATTTACAACAGCAAAGTAAACTTTCTGTCTCTTATTTACCAACATTGAGATTAAAGCCTATGGCTTTAGGTTTGATCTCCTGATTCAGCTGCTCACTTTCATTGAGATATTTCAGTACATAAATGTTGGGAGCATGTTCTGTTCTCCACAACCATAGGGCATCTAGAGAATATTTTGTGTATTTTTTATGGCAGAACCTAATATGTCACCTGAAAATGAGAGATGAGACATCAGAACAATAATTATCTTCAAGAACAAACAGCAATTTACTTAGAGTCACTTCTAAAATGTAGCTCACGTGAAGGAATTTTAATATGAATGTAGGGTCAGGTATGTTGGAACCTAAGTGGATACTCAGGAAACAGAGATATTGGAAAAACATTAATGAGGTGAAATTCAGTTTAAAAGTTCTACTTAGAAACAAACAAAAAAAATGGTGTGGCAGGCTGATGGGTTGTGGCAATGGCCATTGTCCCAAGTCCTCAAGGAACTGAATGACTCACCCAAAACAGAGAAATAGGCTTTCACTGAGTCTTTCATTACTTTTGGTGGGAGCTTCAGGGACAATTTTTCAGCTAATCCAGCATCTTGATAAATAAACAAATCAAATACATAGATGATTGTGTTTAATGTCTTTATTTCTAATAAGTCCTAAGGACAGTGGTTTTAGAAATGCACCTTTAACTTTGGCTATCTCCTTAGAAAAAGTTCATGATTTGAGTGTTCCAAATTCACATTTTCTAGTACCAGGTGGCTTACCAAGCTACATCTCTGCCATTTGATTGACCACAGCATTGAAGAGCACAACAGTTGTTTAAAAGAAGACTGAAGCTGGGCGAGGTGGCGCATGCCTGTAATCCCAGCACTTGGGAGGCTGAGGCAGAGGATCGCAAGTTCAAAGCCAGCCTCAGCAACTTAGCGAGGTACTAAGCAACTCAGTGAGACCCTGTCTCTAAATAAAATACAAAATAGGGCTGGGGATGTGGATCAGTGGTGGAGTGCCCCTGGTTCAATCCCCAGTACCAAAAAAAAAAAGAAGACTCCGAGTTTTCTGTGATCTATGATTACCTACTTCAATTGAAGCCTTCTCAACATGTTTTATAGACATATAAAGATGAAGCATTTCTTTGGCTTATGTAGTAATAGACACCCAACATATAAGAATAATTAAATGAATGAAACAAGTATGGACCTCTGCCATTCTGGGTTGCTCTCTCTGTTGCCATGGTCTCAGTAGGTTTCACTAGCTACTAGAGGATGCTACTTCATTAGAAGTCCTTGCTATGGGCGTGTGTGGCAGGGAGGGGTGGGAGGTAAATTAGTTTGTGATGATGTATCCAGAGAACCAGAATTGGCAATGATATCTTTTGTTATTTTATTCTTGGATATTTTAGAAATAAATCTCATTAATCACCACTGACCCTATTCATATCTTCTCCTTTTTACACAAAACCTTTCTAAAACTTTCAATAATTGTAAGATGATTTTCTCAAACATACTTCATGTGAATATGATGCTAGTTTGTCACTTTTGACAAAGTTATTTATTTTATCTCCTCTTTGTTATTTTTTGTTATAACGGATTTTAGATTATGAGTTTACTTAAAATTAAAAAGTAACTTTACTCAAACTTTACTTTTGAGTAAACTTTACTCAAAATTATTCATTATTTGAACACATAGGAACAGATAAATCATTTTATGCTAGTCACTATTCTAGCTACAGGGAATATAGTCATGAACAAGAATAGTTAAAATCTCTGCCTTTTCTTAATTTTATACCTAGTGGAAGGAAAATTTACCCTTTATGATAAGTTCCTATAGACTTTTCTCAAGTGGTGCATTTGTTGTTAAGTATAGAATGGTAAAAGAGCAAGTAATATCACAAAAATGAGAGAAAAATATGATGATAATGATATTTTCATGATTTAATACAGTTTATGCATGAAATGTCTTTGGACATGAAAGACAATTTTTACATAAGACTAAGAAACATGTTCTTCATCAAGTATTCTGTATGTTTTGCCCATTAGTTTAGGTAAATTTTTATTCTGACCTCTTCCTAACTATCCCTGAGCTTTCTAAGCCTTTATATGTGCCAGATGAAGAGGTTCCTGTATTATAAGAAAAAGAGCTACAAGTGAGGAATGAAGACATCCTATATGGCGTCTTGATTATACTTTTGAAAGCTATGTTAATATAGTTAAAGCCTTGATATTCTATGAGATTCAGTTTCCTTATTTGTTTAATGGGTAATAAGGGACACAGTGTCTGATTTTTTTTTTTGAGAGTAAAACATCATAACTACCTTTATTGTTCAGTTTTTATTCATGTATGTCAGCTCATTAAAATCAATGTTTCAAATTTCTTGGATTTTCCCTCATAAGCTCCAGGCTGGAGAAAGGATCTTTCCATACATGCTGACTCTCATATTACATTCTTGTTGTGCACAGATCTATGACTCTTACCACTTTTCAAGATAAGCCACGTGAAAATACAAACCTCAACATTCCAGGGCCATCAGGACATGATGGCACCACCTGGCTGGCAGCACAGCTGCAGGGATGACACTCTGTCTGAAACACAGAGTGTGTGCTAGGCTGGATTCTGTGTAAGGTGCTTAATCACAAGAAAGCTCACTTATAATTTTCCTTTACACTAACCTATTTCTCACATATATTAAAACTATATTTTTAACTGAATTCTTGTTTAACAATCATGAACCGACAACATGGAAATACAAAATTCTAGAAAAAGTTTTACATATAGCGGGGAAACATGTCTTATGTGTTGTAGTGGTTTTTATAATCTAGCATAAAGGCAAATGTGGTTTTAAAAATATGCACTCCACATATAATTATAGGGGGAAAAAATCAGCCAAGCCACCTAATGTAACATTTCATAGGTATCATTCATTCAACATCATGTCCAAAGATTTCCATGTGACATAGAAGTCTACACATCAATGAGAATAATGTCAACAGGATCTGCAAACTACAAAGTGTCAGCAAGTAAACTTAATTCATGCATTTCTCTCTGAAACAAAGAAGCCGGCTTTTGAGTTAAAAGGCAGGTAAAAACTATGAACTAACTGTCCTTAACTAGTGAATATTTACCAATCTAGGGTGATATGTGTTTTCCCAGCTATGCATGCAGACTATATTGTGGTAAAAAATCAAAAAGCAGGAAAGATCCAAGGTAACCAGTCAAGCTGCGACACCCACAGAGACGGCGAAGGCCCCCCTGTAAATCAGCTCATGCCCCGGAAGGCCAACCAACACATGGCACTTGACCCTGTGTCAGCACATGCGCTCATTATTAATAGGTTACAGTAGTCTCTTCTTCGGTTTAAAAAAAAGAAAAAGAAAAAGAAAATTCTTTAATAAGAGCCAATGTTATGGAATCAGCAATGGAATCAATAATTTCAAATCGTTTTGCCATTTGAATGCTAGACCCACAACTTGATAGGAAGCTCTCAAAACACAAGGCCTAGAGAAGGTGGATCTCACAAATCACTGAGCTAAACTGTTTTAATGCAATGGAGCTACCAAAACACATAAGTCTGTTAAGAAAATTTTCTCTTTTTCTCTGGAATTATAAAATATAAACCTATGAATCAATACTCTAATATGATCAGAGAGAGAGAGACAGCAAACTGAAGCTGACCATTGCAGGCTGTCTACCACGCTCCCTCCTCTGCTTTCCACCTGCTTAGGACTGGGCCCACCAACACCCTAGAAACCCAGTATGGTCTTAAAGGTGAGGTAAGCCATCATCCCTCCAGTCAGGGCAGAAGTAACTGGTGTCTTACTTACACATGTAAATAAAGAGCTTGTTTTGTTTTCAGGGTGTGCTTCAGGAAATCACGTGACAGTGGTTCTTTACAATTTAGGTAGCAAAAGGGGTCAGAAAAAGGCTGCTTAGAAGTCTTTTGAAATTCCAGAAAGACATCTGGCAGTTTGATGTTTTATTCCCGCTTCCCCACACACAATTTTTCCTTTTCAAAAATTACAGTTGACAACTTACATGAGATTTAATTAAGTTGACTAAAATAAGGGAGGGTGTTTCAATGTCTCCCTCTAGAAAACTAAAGTTCATTGGAACTCAGTGCCAGTAATTAAGAGGCTGATACCATAAAATTCAAACCTGGGCATTGGTGCATCACACCAAGAAAAGATTTCATGTATTTACAGAGTTGAGCTTCACCTCCCGCAGGCAGTTCTGCTTCGGGTGCACCTTGAGGTGTGCATGCACCTGCTGTGGGGGACAGTCATCGGAACCCTCTCTGCGGGCGTCAGAGTTTCAGCAGAGCTGGCCAAGCCTCCCAACTTGAGAACACTCTTCTATGCAGCATACGTCCTGTCACTTCACGTTTAAAGAAATCACAGCACTTAATCAGAACTTCAGAGACACGAGAAAAAGGAAACGACGACGTGGACGAGTACAGCAGTCCCTTCCCCCGCATCTGCTCCCAGGAGACACCTCGGATGGCACAATCAGACTCCGCTCAGCTCTTCCTCGCTTTCCCCCTTCAAACAGAAGTTTATTTTTCTCTGTAATAAAGCAGGTAGTAGTATTTCAGGGGGTCTGGCAGAGGGAGGCTCAGGTCCTTCTGGCGTAGGAGGTTCACCGGGGGATCTGGCTTGGTTACCCGCAGGGTCTTCTCTTCTTCCCGCCGCGCTTCCTCCAAGTCTGCACAGCTGTTGTCATCCGAGGGGTTGGAAATACGCCTGGCAAAGACCTCTTTGTCCAAAACGACAATTGTTTCCGTCCTGTGGTGGCGGACCCTCCTTCGTTTGCACCGAGGCATGTTCTTCAGTCCCCTTCCGCTTCTGCTGGCCGCTCCAGGACGAATGACCTTGATGGTGCCCTGGGATGGCGATACGGGCCAAGTCCTGCAGGCTGCGAACAGAGCCGGGGGCAGTAGCTGGACAAGTCTGGACTTTCCTCACTCCAGGTGGCAGGGTCGGACCAGAGCAGCAAAGGAAACAGCCAGAATCTTTTTGGTTTCCAAGCAGAAGGGCCTGTGCGTGCTATCTTGGGCAACTTCTCTTCCAGGGGCAGGACCAGAATTCCTCCAACCTTGAGAAGGCTCTTCGTGTACTCTTCATGCTCTTTCTGCACGCCAGCCCCACAGCACACAGGATCTTACCCAGAACAAACTGGAGACATCTCCCCAGGCAATCGCCAGTAACGAAGGAGGCTCACAGAAGTCGGATTGCCCAAGCTATCACTCGTTCTGATGAAGTCCAGTTTCTGCTTTGCATACTCTAACGTCTGAATGAAGCTCCACCCCGTGGTTCTCAGCAAAAGGACCTAGAATGAGGCCCACCATGCAGCTGAGGTAGCCAGTGCCACTACCCAGGTTCAGAGGCTGCAGATCCAGGGCCTCCATCACCTCTGAGTAGATGCTGGGGGCGGAGAGGTGAATGTTTCCATTTTCCATGCCAAGTCCTTGTAGGCATTTTCTTTAAACTCTTCAAGATAATAATCTGCACGATCGATAGCTCTGCCAGTTCCGTCCGGATATACTGCGCTTCCTTCAGATTATGGATCATCTCATCAATGTCCTCTCCAGCCCTCACAGCACCGCCCATGTTCAGAACTGCACTCAGGCAAGACTGCAGTGCTCCCCTCGGTCCTGTGGGTCTCCAACTGCAGAATGAGGGCAGCGGGAAACACTGGGCAGACCTCTGGCAGAGGTGGCAGGAGCAATTAGCCAGAATGAAAACAAACGCCACCTGCGTGACTCTCCAGCTTCTTACAGCAGGTGAACAAACTGCGTCTCTTCTGTTTACCAGTCTCCATGATCAGTATCTGAGGCTCCGCGCTCGTCCGCAGCCCCTGATTTCTTAATAGGAATAAAATTTCTGATTTCTTAATGGGAACGAAAAATAAATAAAATTTAGATGATTTATGTGGAAAACATTTATTGCAACTTAAAATGATGTTATCTTCCTATTGCTGTTTTGAATGACTCTTACCTGATATGCACAGTAAAGAGTTAAAGGAATATTCCTTCTTGATTCCTTCAGGCATGGATGGAAAGAAGGAAAAGTCAGGTGAAAATGGACTAAGGACCCAAGTTTAAAAACTGGAAATTTGGGGAGGTTATCCATTAGCCTCCATCCTGGTGAAGTGGCAGGCTTGAGTTAGATGACTTCTAATTTCCTTTACATCAGTAAAGGAGTAAAAGTTTGAGAAATGTGGGGGGATCTCAGGTAAAAGAGAAGGGAATAAGGAAGGATAATTAAAAGAAAAAGGAGAGAAAAAAGGGAACTAAAAGAGGTATAGCCCAAGGAAAAGAAATTGGTATAGAATATATCCAGTCCGACTTTTAACTAATTATACCTGAAAGGCAGTAGAAAAACAAAAAACTCACTTTATTTTAAGGCATGAACTTGTGATATGCTATGAAGTATACTGAGCTCACCAGCATTCTTATAATTCTTTTATCCCCAAAGATTAAAGACAGGAATACTGCTCTATTTTCTGGACTCAGAATGAGTCAAACTCACCTCAACTAATAGGAATTTGACAACTGTGTCTTTCTTCCCAATTTCAGGTACTGCAGCCCCCTCAGCACCACAGAGTTCAGGGGACTGTAGTGTTTCTGCACTCACAGAGAAATTCACATTTCCTGAAATACATGGCCTGCAGATATGCTTGGAAGTGCCAGAAACTAGATACCCTCCAAATCCCCCCCAAATACAAGGTAACCTAAATTCTGTGAGCAATTCAAGGGCTGGTCCCTTATTTAAGAAACAAGCAAGTACAAGCCCAAGGTCAGAGCAGCATTGACTGGAGCCTTCTCCATGCAGCCCAAGGAGGAGTACCTAATTTAAGGAAGCTCCATATATTCATCATTATTGAGTAGAGAGAGTCCCTTTAGAGAACCTTCACTCACCTAGTGATTTGGGAGTTACAAACCAGGACACAGTTTGCCTCCTGTGTGCACAGAGGCAGTAAGAGTCTTGGTCTTTCTCTTTTGGGAAAGCCATGAAAGCAGGAGAATCTTCCAGCTACACACTCACCTGAAGTCCCATGTGAGGCAAAGAGATATGGAAAACGTGACTTTAGAAAAATAACAAATTTATGTATGTGATGGGGCAAGTAAAAGAGCCTGGAGTGAATTTGAGTTTTAAAAAGAGTGGGAGGAATACTTTCGCAGAGAATGAGGTTGAAAATGGCATTATTTACATAAAAGGCTTGTATCGCATGTATAAGTACACAATCATGTATAGAAATAAATCTGTATTTACCTATTTATATTTATTTGTTTTATCTTGGTGCCGGTAGTGAAGGACAGGGAAAGAATAATGGTATGTTGTCCTGAGGAATTTCACCCATAGGCTCAGGTTCATGAGAATTCTCCAAGTTACTCTCTGACTGCAGCCTGAGTGGAGTTCCTTCCTTCATTTTTTATATATATGCCCATCCATTCATTCAGTTGGAAGCACTCACAGAGAAATTCACATTTTCTGAAATACATGGCCTGCAGATATGAGCTTGGATGTGCCAGGGACTTTCTGTGTACAAGGAACTTCTAGGCTCTGAAGCGTTTCTAGTCCTCAAGGCGTTTTTGGTTGCAAGGTGCAAAAGATGCACAGAAAGAATTATGTTGCATATAGTTAAATGTGATTAATGTTAGAAAAGAGATACAGTGCAAATGTCAGAAACTTTTAGGAAGATGGAAAATCCAAAAAAATGAAATTGAACTGTATTTCTATCAGTTTTAGTAGCGAGGCCCTAAGCAACTCAGTGAGACCCTGTCTCTAAATAAAATACAGAATCGGGCTGGGGATGTGGCTCAGTGGGGGAGTGCCCCTGAGTTCAATCCCCAGTAC
>JAJEJO010004313.1:319671-382959 GCA_020662805.1 Glaucomys volans | reverse complement strand
AATGGGAGAAAAACAGTATTTCAAATTTTTTTTGCTAACTGTAAAATGTTAAGATAATTGCATTGGAACAAGATATTGAGCCACTCGTTATTTTGGATGGGTAAAAAAATAGAAACTATGAATAAAATAGAAACTATAAATCCTGGAGGAAGCATAACCTAGTGTAACTAGAGCCAAAAGGAAAAATGGCGTGTACTTTTCTGTTGGTATAGTTGGGAGCACTTCTCAAATGAGAGTACAGCCTTCACCTCAGAGGAGAGCAGGAGCCTTCGCAGGGCCTTTCAGACAAGGTGCCATGTGGCTGTAATGAGAGTCCTTTGAAAGCATGCCCAGAACCTGACATTGTCGACCTTATTAGTTGAATGTCTTGCAATATTTTTCTTTCTATAGATTTATAGGCTCAAACCCAGTGTTTTATCTGTTCAATTTGTATAAAAATAAAGAGGGGGAAAAATACAAACTCTTAAACCAAAAAGAGACAAAAAGGAGAAGTTCCTACCAAGAATACTTCTTTGGTGGGGCAAAGGATATTATGACACAGGAATCTTTTTTTTTTTTTTTTTTTTTTTTTTTGGAGCTGGGGATTGAACCCAGGGCCTTGTGCTTGCAAGGCAAGCACTTTACCAATTGAGCTATATCGCCAGCCAGACACAGGAATCTTAACACTGCCTTGGATCAGAATTGACAGGCAATGAAAATCTTAGTAACAGAAGTTCTATGGTCTGTATTTTCTTAGAACATATACATATATAGATTTGGATTTGAGGTTTCCAAGTATTCTCTTCTTGAATTGACTTATTTTCAGAAATGACTTGTGAAATGGAATATTACTCAGCCATAAAAACAATGACTTTATGACTTTTGCTGGTAAATGGATGGAACTGGAGACCATTATACTAAGTGAAATAAGTCAATCCCAAAAAACCATAGGCTAAATGTTGTCTCTGATGTGTGGAAGCAAACCCACAACAAGTGGGGTGGGGAGGTAAGAATAGAAGTTCAGCAACAACAGGTGTTGGCGAGGATGTGGGGAAAAAGGTACACTCATACATTGCTGGTAGGATTGTAAATTGGTGCAGCCACTCTGGAAAGCAGTATGGCGATTCCTTTGAAAACTCGGAATGGGCCCACCATTTGACCCAGCTATCCCTCTCCTTGGCCTATACCCAAAGGACTTAAAATCTGCATGCTACAGTGATGCAACCACATCAATGCTTATAGCAGCCCAATTCACTATAGCTAGACTGTGGAACCAACCTAGATGCCCTTCAATAGAGGAATGGATAAAGAAACTGGGGTATATAAACACAATGGAATATTATTCAGCCATAAAGAATAATAAAATTATGACATTTGCAGGTAAATAGATGGAATTGAAGAAGATCATGTTAAGTGAAATAAGCCAATCCCAAAAAAACCAACGGCCGAATGATCTCTCTTATAAGTGGTTGATGACACATAGAGGGGGAGGGGGAAGGCACGGGAAGAATGGAGAAGGGATGGATTGTATAGAGGAAAATGAGGGGTGGGGAGGGGGCGGGGAAGGAAAGATAATAGAATGGGACAAACATCCATACCCTATGTATATGTATAAATATGCAAATTGTATGATTCTACTTTGTGTACAACCAGAAAAAGGATAGTTGTACTCCATTTGTGTACAATGACCTAAAATTAAAAATAATAAATTAATTAAAAAAAAGATTAGGAGTTCAGTAGATTAGACAGAGGGGAAAGGAAAGGAAGGGAGGGGAATGAGAATAGAAAAGACAGTAGAATTAATCAGCCATAACTTTTCTATGTTCATATACGAACATACCACTAGTGAAACTCCATATCATGTATAACCACAAGAATAGGATCCTAATTAGAATAAATTATACTTCATATATATAACACATCAAAATATACTCTACTATCTTGTATATCTAAAAAGAACAAATAAAAAAGAAAAACAGTACATAAGAATTTTTAACTAACAGAAAAAAAAAAAAAAAAAAAAAAAAGAAACTTGTAAAGAGAGGATAAAATAAGGAGTATCCTTCCAGACATTCTTTGCCCACATCTCTCTCATTTGGAAATTTCTGCGTTTATAGAGCTTCATTTCTCCAGGTCTTTCTCTATGGCAGCCAACATCCTCTTCACTTGGCTTCTGATTTTCTACTTGCCTTTCATTTCTCAGTGTTTTCTAGCATCTCAATTCTCCACTTGGAAACAAACATCGACATAGATGTAGAGCAAAATTACCCATTATGCCTGAGCCCCCAGATTCTTGTCAGAACTCATGAAAATGTTTTCATTCTTTTTCAAATCAGGATGAAAAATCAAATATAGTCCTGTGTAGAATGTATGTGTGTTTTGGGGGAGATACCAGGAATTGAACCCAGAGGTGCTTAACCACAGAACCACATCCCCAGCCCTTTTAAAAATTTTTATCTTGAGACAGGATCTCACTAAATTGTGTAGGACCTCATTAAATTGCTGAGACTGACTTTGAACTTGGTGATCCTCCTGCCTCAGCCTCCTGAGCTGCTGGGATTACAGGTGTGCACCACCATGCCTGGCTAGAATACATTTGTCTTTATGCTAACACTGATGTATATTAATTTTTGGTATATGTATATTTCTAATTGAAGGTAGGGGCTTATGTAGGCAAAATGTCCCCGTGCCTCTTGTGTGGGTGCTGTACTTAGTAAATCTACCTACTGTTTGCTCAAACCACTGCTATTGGTAACATATCACAGACCTTATTTTATGATGAATAGTTTTCACAACCATTCCCTCTTCTCTGTAAAATGATCATTCTCTTACATTCCACCAACAGTGTCCCTTTGACTTTCCTATCCAGTTGTTTACAGAGTCCAGTTTAAAATCATATATTATTTTTTCACAAATGTTTAACTCCATTGATGGTAACTTTCTATGTATTTTTCCCATTGTGATTTTTTTTTTTTGGCTTCTTTCTTCACTAGATAAATGTGACTTACAAGTTAAGGTTTGTTTCATGCTATTCATGAATAACATCAAATGATTTTCCATTTGGTGTTCAAGTAGGGTCAAGAGTCATTCATATTCTCTTTAAAAAACACTTATTTTATCCTTTACTATTCATGAGTGCTAAATTCTCACACTATTTTTTATGCCTGATCTGTATTGTAAGCTTAGTATTTATATCACTGACTAGTTCAGGTTTTTTCTTTTTTAAAAATATTTTTAGTTGTAGATGGACAACTATATATCCATTTATTTATTTATTTATTTATTTATGTACTTATTTATTTTTATGTGGTGCTGAGGATCAAACCCAGAGCCTCATAGGTGTGAGGCAAGTGCTCTGCCACTGAACCACAACCCCAGCCCCAGCTTTCTTCTTCTTTCTTTCTCCCTTTGTTGGCCTTAGTATCTTTAACACTGTTTTTCTTCAGTTGTTTTTCAAGAACAAAGCTATCTACTCTTTAGTGTCATGCCTGAAGATAATATGTGCTTCTTTTTTAAGTAAAGATTCGCAATCAATATTTTCCAGAAAATTTCACTAAGGATCTCAGATTATCTCACTTCTGTGTCATCATATTTACCTAGGTCACTGTTCAACATTCAGCTCAGAAACCACTGGGCCCAACTTTCTTTTTTTTTTTTTTTCTTTTTTTTTTTTTTTTGCGGTGCTGGGGATTGAACCCAGGGCCTTGTGCTTGCAAGGCAGGCACTCTACCAACTGAGCTATATCCCCAGCCCCCCAACATTCTTTTTCTACTCATCACACTTGTTTTAGTTTTATCATTCATGTGGTTTTATCATTCATGTGGACTTATCTCTAGTTGCTTTTAGCCTTTATTATACAGTAATTATATATATATACACACATACATATATATATACACATCATACATAGATACACACATATCTAGCAAACTAATTCTGGTAAACTCAAATATTCTTTTCAATTGGATTGAATATAGTCTATTTTGAACTCGACTCCAATTATTCTTTTTCTTTTCTTGCATTCTGTATCTCAAAACCTAATTTTATATATATATATATATATATATATATATATATATATATATTTTTTCTTTTCTTTTTTTTTTTTTTTTTGGTACCAGGGATTGAACTCAGGGCACTCCACCACTGAGCCACATCCCCAGCCCTATATTTGTATTTTATTTAGAGACGGAGTCTCACTGAGTTGCCTAGGGCCTTGCTAAGTTGTTGAGGCTGGCTTTGAACTCGCGATCCTCCTGCCTCAGCCTCCCAAGTGCTGGGATCACAGGCATGCGCCACTGCGCCCGGCTCAAAACCTAATTATATATCCTTGAATCCAATTTTTTTTTTTTTTTTTTTTGAGAAGCCTTTATTCCTTCGCAGATTCAGGCCTCATTCAGGTCAACTTTCGAATGGGAAAGTGGCCGCCATGAATCCAATTATTTTGAGAATCAGCTGTCCAAAATCTTTGTCATTTTCTAGTTATAGTATATTTTATAAGATTATTTTTTGGAAAAAAATTCTGTTTTGTACGTGGGCTGACTGTTCAATGAATTTGTAGACTGGCACTGTGATGTTGCTTAGATATCAAAGAATATAGAGAGCAAATCTTTAAGTAGTCAATATCTGAGAATATATTGTCATGACATCATGTATCATATGAATATCTCACATTATATTATTATTTCATATAAGAAGGGAAAATAGAAAGCCATTGCTTTGATTGTCTGATTGTACTGATTAGATTGAGGTCTGAAGAAGAGAATTAAATTGCCTGATGCACTTTGGGACTTTTGGTTCCCAATTCAGTCTTTTATTAATTTTTAAATCTTTACTATGCCAATGAAAATAATCTTTTGAGACGTGGTATTTCAGAGAATGTTGAAAAGGATGAGTAAAATCAGATGAAAAATGTTTGTGGTTTCTGAAAGTAAATAGCCTAGAATCAAGATTGAAAGTTTTAAAATATATCAAATGGAGTTAGGAAATTGATGACTATACTTATTTTGTAGTATAATTTGACTTCGAACAATTTATTTTCTTTTGATACCCTTTCCTTTGCTAGAAATGTTCTTTACCCTCTTCTTTTACCTCCCATATATTTATGGAAAATTCTTTTCCATAAGTACATGAAATAGCTTTAAGAAAGTTTTTTACAATAGTTTCCTTTCTTGTGAAAATTTTCCCTGGAAAATAGATTATAAGCATATTTTACTTTTTAAAACTTTTCTCTCTCTCTCTCTCTTTCTCTCTCTCTCTCTCTCTCTCTCTCTTTCATTTAGGGAAAGTCAAAGTGCTTTCCTCCAATATAACAAGTTCTAGACCAAAATGAAAGTCTACTAACAAATTTTTAATATTTGGAGCTACTGTAGATATCAGGTTTGGCTTCCTATTCAATTTTTTCCGGAATCCATTTTAAAAAACATAACTGACAGTAGGCAACAAGTCAGGATCAACAATTAGTGTGTCCCCAGAGTAATTATGCGTTTTGGTTTGATAAAAAATGGGGACTACACTAAAAAAGGTAAGATGTCGAATAGTAGGATTTGAGAGAATATATAGAAAACTAGATTCATGTCTTGGATCCGTTGCATTATTGTTTAAAAAAAAATTTTTTTTAACGTGTAGCCCCTACATTTGTCCTTGTTCTGTTAGCAGCGGACACTTTTCTTAATGTGCAATAATGAAAAGTAACCACATGGTGGCAGCAAAGGTTAAAAAATATTGGTACTGCTACCTTATAAAAATCTTTAAGTTTGGCAAAAAAGGAGACAGTAACATAATTATGGAAAACTAAAATGATAAAATCAAAAAATAAGGTAACTATCCCTATACTCTTGAGATTCAAGAATAATCCTCTTGACTCGCTCCAGTTTCCAGTCCCACTAAAGCAGCAGTTCCACCTTTCCAGAGCAGTCCAAAAGGGACAGGGTCAGCACCCCAGGAGTCCAGGGAGCCCCATAACCATGACTCTGGTCAGAGAGACTATCCAGCCTGTTGAAATTGAAGCAATGGCCTCGAACCCAGGGTCTTATGCTTCCAAGGCAAGCATTCTACCAACTGAGCTATAGCCCCAGTCCTGCTATGGCCTTTTGAAGCCAGGTCTTGTGTCTCTTCTTAGAAGGACACTAATCCCATTCGTGGGGGCTCCATCTTCATGACCTAATTGCTTCCCAAAGTCCCCACCTCCAAATAACACCACATTTGGAATTGGGGTTTCAACATGCAAATTTTGAGAGGTCACAAACATTCAACACATAGCAGTTTGGTTGGTGTAAAGAGCAGAAGAATCAAGCCAGCACAGTGGTGCACACCTATAATCCCAGGCTCTCAGGAGTTTGAGGCAGGAGGATCGCCATTTCGAGGCCAGCCTGGGCAATTGAGTAGGACCTTGTATGAAATTTAAAAGGATGAGGGTGCAGCTCAGTGGTATAAAACCCCAGTACTGAAAAAAAAATAAAAAAACAGCAGAGTCAGAATAGCCATCAGAATAGCCTGACCCCCAGATCTATGACATTGGAACTTCATCACAGTGTTCCTAAAAGTAAAATAAATAGGAATGCCACTAACTTCTTAATACAGACACGTTCTAGGTCAAGTGAACAAAAGTCTAGGCTGTATCATAAAAACAGAATCATAGCCCCTCAATCAATTCCCAGACTTGTCCAAATCCAAAACCCATTGAATGAACAGGAAGTTGGGTCCTCTTGATTAAGACCCTGATATGGTACCAAATACTTATACAGTGAATCCTTCCCCCAGCCCTCTGAAAGGACACCTAAGGCCTTTGACCAGGGCAACTCTTTGTTGAAGAAAAGGAAATAATTAGACTTTGGGGGACTGTTGACATTGGCTTTGAGAACACACTGATTCCAGAAGACCCAAAACATCTGTGGTCTATCAGTCATGGGCCAATGGCGGTCAGGTAAGGAATTTCAGTTCAGCTCTAACTCCCAGTGCATCCAGTGAATCCCGAGCCCATCTTGTGGTTATTTCCCATTACCTAGGCCGCAATTAAAATAGACACACTGGCAGCTGGGATTGGCCTACATCAGCTCCCCAACTTGTGGAATGAGAGCTATTGTGCTGATAAAGGCCAAATGAAGCTTCTAGAACAGCCTCCACCCAAGAAAATAGTAAACTAAAAGCAATACCATGTTCCTGAAGGGACTGTGGAGATTAGTATTACCATCAAGGACCTGAAGGATGCAGGGGTGGTGATTCCCACATCATCCCCATTCAACTTACCTGTTGACCCTGTTTAGAAGAAAGATCTTAGAGAATGATAGTGGATTATCACATGCTTAATTGAGTAACTGCTGTATCAGACATGGTTTTATTACTTGAGCAAATTAACATATACTCTCATTTTCCGTACTTGTAAGTAAAGAACACCAAAAGCAGTTTGTTTTCATTTGGCAAGATCATGAATATCTTAGTCTATCTCAGGGGCATTTCTACTGTCCAGACCTATGTTGTAATTTGGTTCACTATGATTTAATTTGTGTGTGTGTGTGTGCGTGTAGGGGGCAGTACTGGGGATGGAACTCAGGGACCCTCTAACCCTAGGCTACAACTCCATCCAGCCCTTTTTATTTTGAGACAGGATGTCACAAGGCTGCCCAAGCGGCCTCAAACCTGCAATCCTCCTGCCCCAGCCTTCTAAGTAGCTGGGACTGCAGATATGCATGAGCCACCATGCCCCACAGGTTCATAGAGTCTTGTCCCTCTTTCCCTTTTCCCTTCCACGAGATATTACACTGCTTCATTACATTGATGGCATTATGCTTGTTAGACTTGGGGAGCAAAAAGTAGCAACTACTGTGACATGATGGCAGGATATTTGCATGTCAAAGAGTGAGAAATTAATCCAACAAAACTTTGAGGACCTATTTCAGGAAAATTCTAGGAGTCCAGTGGTAAGGGGTTGAGATACTTCTAAAGTACTGGCCCTTTTGGGGCTACTGTAGCAAAGTACTATAAACTGGGTGTCATGAACAAGATCAAGGTGCCAATAGATTCAGTGTCTGGTGAGAGCTAGCTCCCTGGTTTATTAGAGGGTCATCTTTTGCTATGTTCCACATGGTAGAAACAACAAGGGACCTCTCTGAAGTCCCTTGTATAAGGACCTAGTCCCATTTGTGAGGGTTCTGCTGTAATGACCTAATCACTTCTCAAAGTCCCCACCTCCAAACACCATCACTTTGGGAGATGGGATTTAACATGTGAAATTTGAAGGGAAAGAAACTTTCAGTGTATAGTATAAGGTGAAGGACAAGTTGTTGCCTCTGTCCCCTTTCACAACCAAATAGAAGACACAATATCAGGGAATCTCTTTGAATTTGAGAGACATCATATTCTATACTTAGTTATTAGCCCATTTGCTGAATGACAAGAAAAACTGCTAGTTTTTAGTGAGGCCCAGAATAAGAGAAGGCTGCAGCAGGCCCAGGATGCTCTGCCACTTGGGCCATATAATTCAGTAGATCCAATGGTGTTTGACATGTCAGTGTCCAATAGGGATGCTGTGTGGAGCCTTTGGCAGACCCCTCTAAGTAATTTGCAGAGCCAGCCCTTAGAATGTTGGAGCAAAGCTCTGCCATCCTCCATCCTGCTGTCTTATCAAGAAACAGCCCTTGGCCATAAACAGCTTTAGCAGAGACCAAATATTTAACCATGAGCCACCAAGTACCATGCTACCTGAGCAGCCCATCATAAACTGGATGATATCCAATCCACCAAGCCATTAAGTTGCATGTGTACAGCATGACTCCAATGTCAAGGGGAAATAGTATGTACTTGATGAAGCCCAAGCAGACTTCAAAGTCATAAAGTAAGTTTCAGGAAGAAGCATACCAAATACCCCGGGTGCCCACTCTTGCTGCACTGTCTTCTCTCTCTCTCTCAGCTTGTACCTACGGGTTTATGGGGAGTTTTCTATGGTCATTATTTCTGGTAATATCCATGAGGGTGTTTCCGGATGACATTAACTGTTGAATTGTAGACTAAGTAAAGAAAATTACCCTCCCCAATGTGGGTGTGCATTATCCAGTCCAGTGAGGGCCTGAACAGAAGGGGGAAAAAAAAAAGCATAGGAAAGAATCAAAGAATCTCTCTCTCTCTCTCTTCAGCCTCCCCTGACTGATCTGAGACATCAATCTTCTCATGCCCTTAGACCAATGACCTTTGGTTCCCAGGTCTTCAGACTCAGACTGCAACTAGTTTTGCTTGGTTTTCAACTTGCAGATGAAGGTCATGGGATAGCTCAGCCTCCATAGTTGCCAGGTCAACTCCTTATAATAAATTGATAGGTGATAGATAGATAGATAGATAGATAGATAGATAGATAGATAGATCCTGTTGGTTCTGGTTTTCTAGAGAAATGCTGAAATATAGATTCTATTCAGAATTCTATTCAGAATTCTGTGTATTTAAAAGACATATTTGGCACATTAGGAAAATTTATGTATGAACTATAAGGCAATAGTACTGGTTTCATATGACTTTCTTAGGGGTAGTAACAGTGTTTGGAGAATGTCTCTACTATGGAAATTTTATACAAAGCCTTTAGAGGCTAAGCAAGGTGATTTGTGCAACCTCCTTTCAGATGGTTCAGTAAGAGAGAAGAATAGAGGTGGGGAAAGAGATAAGAAGAGGAGAAGGAGCAGTTGTGACAATATATTACCAATAGATGAATTTAGAAGAGGTGATACCAATGTTCATTGCACTCATCATTCAACCTATCTGTGGGTTTGAAGGTTTTCTAAATAAACATACTAACTATTGTAGTCAAATATCAAGTACCTATTAAGTACCAACTGCTTGAGAAGAAAATACAAAAAGCAATCCCTGACAACTCTATAGAATGGATACTATTATCCCCATTTACATATTCACTTATTCATTCACTGAAATATTTGAGAAATTTCTCTGAAGCAAACATTGTATCTGTGTCTGGGAAATAAAGCAGTGATGAGACAGAAAGGATGATTCTTCATGAGATTTACATTCTAGTAAATAAAATGGACTATGAAGAAATAAGCCACTCAAAGAAAAATATCAGAACAATAAGCTGATTAATAATAGAAATCAGAGCCGGGCACAGTGGCGCACTCCTGTAATCCCAGCACTTGGGAGGCTGAGGCAGGAGGATTGTGAGTTCAAAGCCAGCCTCAACAACTTAGCAAGTCCCTAAGCAGCTCAGTGAGACCCTGTCTCTAAATCAAATACAAAATAGGGCTGGGGATGTGGCTCAGTGGTGGAGTATCCCTGGGTTCAATCTCCAGTACCAAAATAATAATAATAATAATAATAATAATAATAATAATAATAGAAATCAATGGCCTTTACATATATAAACAAAACAATTGAAAATGTAACTTTAGTTACTCTATTGACAATAGTAGTAACAAGTTTTTGAAAAGATGTTTCCATAAATTCTTTAAGAAATTGCAAAATCTATATGAAAAATTATTTGAAACACTACTGAAGAACACAAAAAGTAATTTTAATTAAAAAGAAATAGCGAGCTTCCCTGGCAAAGAGCGACCATCTGGGACTGCCTGAGTCCGCAGAGCTGAGCTACGGTCTTCCTCACCACTGCGCAGCAGCGTCTCCTGGGCAGTCTGGCCTGGAGGGGTTGGAGGCTCTGGCTCTGGCGGCTGCCTCTGCCCAGAAGCACTGATCATTCCCAACCTGGAGGAAGTGGAACAGCAGCTTTCGTGGGTCACCGCTTGATCAAGCACTTCTCAAACATCAGGTGAGTTACTGGAAATCTGCAGGGACACTTTAAGTCTTTACAGGAAAATTGCAATCCCTCTGATTCGCACTACTAGAGGGGAAGATACATGAGTAACATGAGAAAACACGGGAAGAAAGTGTCCCAAACAAATCTAGATGATATATCAAGAGAACCCAAAGACAGCATGGTAGAAGGAATGACAGAAAGGGAGTTCAGAATGTTCATAATTAAAATGATCCGAGAAGAGAATGATGTGACGGAGAGAGCAGATTCAGGCTATGAATAATCAGCTAATAGAGCAATTGCAGGAAGCAAAAAATCATTTCAATAAAGAGAAGTTCTGAGAAAAAAACAAACAGAAATCCTTGAAGGAAACAAGGAAATGAAGGAAACAATAAACCAAGTTAAAAACTCAATAGAAAGCATAATTAACAGAATAGATCACTTGGAAGACAGAAGACAAAATATTTAATCTTGAAAACAAAGTCGAACAAACAGAGAAGATGGTTAGGAATCATGAACGAAACCTCCAAGAAATATGGGACATCATGAAAAGACCAAATTTAAGAGTTATTGGGATTGAGGAAGGCACAGAGATACAAACCAAGGGTATGAATAATCTGTTCAATGAAATAATATCAGAAAATTTCCCAAATATGATGAATGAGATGGAAAATCAATTACAAGAGGCTTACAGGACACCAAATCCACAGAATTACAACAGATCCACACCAAGGCACATTATAATGAAAATACCTAACATACAAAACAAAGATAGAATTTTAAAGGCGGCAAGAGAAAAACATCAGATTACCTACAGGGGGAAACCAATATGGATATCAGCAGATTTCTCAGCCCAGACCCTAAAAGCAAGAAGGGCCTGGAACAACATATTTCAAGCTCTGAAAGAAAACAGATGCCAACCAAGAATCTTATACCCAGCAAAACTTACCTTCAGATTTGATGACGAAATAAAATCCTTCCATGATAAACAAAAGCTTAAAGAATTCACAAAGAGAAAGCCTGCCCTACAGAACACTCTCAACAAAATATTCGAAGAGGAAGAAACGAAAAATAACAATCTCAGTCATCATGGGGAGGAACTACCCTAAAGAAAGAGTCAATCAAAGGAGAAACAAAGTTAAGCTAAAAACCCCAAAAAAGCTAAAATGACAGGAAATACAAGTCATATCTCAATAATAACCCTGAATGTAAATGGCCTAAACTCATCAATCAAAAGACATAGACTGGCAGATTGGATTAAAAAGACCCAACAATATGCTGCCTTCAAGAGACTCATCTCATAGAAAAACATGCCCACAGACTAAAGGTGAAAGGTTGGGAAAAGCATACCATGCACATGGACTGATAAAAAAAACCGGGGTTTCCATCCTCATTTCAGAGAAAGCAGACTTCAAGCCAAAGTTAGTCAGAAGGGATAAAGAAGGACATTTCATACTGCTTAAAGGAAGCATAAATCAGCAAGACATAACAATCATAAATATTTATGCACCAAACAATGGTGCATCCATGTATGTCAATCAGATCCTTCTCAATTTCAGGAACCAAATAGACCAAAACACAATAATACTGGGGAAATTTAACACTCCTCTCTCACCGTTGGACAGATCTTCCAAGCAAAAATTGAACAAAGAAACCATAGGACTCAATGACACAATCGCTAATTTGGACTTAACAGACATATATAGAATATTCCATCCATCAAAAAGCGAATACACTTTCTTCTCAGCAGCTCATGGTTCCTTCTCTAAAATAGACCATATGTTATGCCACAAAGCTTCTCTTAGCAAATACAAAAACATAGAGATACTACCTTGTATACTATCAGATCATAATGGAATGAATATGATATCAATGATAAAGTTAGAAACTACTCCAAGACCTGGAGATTAAATAATATGCTATTGAATGATGCATGGATAACAGAAGACACTAGGGGGGAAATTAAAAGATTCTTAGAGGTCAACGAGAACAAAGATACAACATATCAAAATCTCTAGGACACTATGAAAGCAGTGCTAAGAGGAAAATTCATTGCATGGAGTGCATTTAATAAAAGAATGAAAAGTCAACAAATCAATGATCTCACACTACAGCTCAAAGCCCTAGAAAAAGAGGAACAGATCATCACCAAAACTAGCAGAAGACAGGAAATAATCAAAATCAGAGCTGAAATCAATGAAATTGAAACAAAAGAAACAATTCAAAAAATTAACAAAACAAAAAGTTGGTTCTTTGAAAAAATAAACAAAATTGATAAACCCTTACATGCTAACGAAGAGAAGGAGAGAGAAACTCCAAATTACTAAAATTCGTGATGGAAATATTACAACAGACACAATTGAAATACAAAACATAATAAGAAGCTACTTTGAAAATTTATACTCCAACAAAATAGAAAACCTGGAAGACATCAACAGTTCCTAGAGGCATATGAGCCACCCAAACTGAATCTGGAGGACATACACAACTTAAATAGATCAATTTCAAGCAATGAAATAGAAGAAGTCATCAAAAGCCTACCAACAAAGAAAAATCCAGGACCAGCTGGATTCACAGCTGAGTTCTACAAGACCTTCAAAGAAGAGCTCATTCCAATACTCCTCAAAGTTTTTCATGAAATAGAGGAGGAGGGAACCCTTCCAAACTCATTCTATGAAGCTAATATCACCCTGATACCAAAACCAGAGAAGCACACGTCAAGGAAAGAAAATTTCAGACCTATATCTCTAATGAACATAGATGCAAAAATTCTTAACAAAATTTTAGCAAATCGCATACAAAAGCATATTAAAAAGATAGTGCACCATGATCAAGTGGATTTCATCCCAGGGATGCAAGGTTGGTTCAACATCCAGAAATTAATAAATGTAATTCACCACATCAACAGACAAAGTCAAGAACCACACAATTAATTCAATAGATGCAGAGAAAGCATTTTATCAAATACAGCACCCCTTCATGCTCAAAGCACTAGAAAAAATAGGGATAGTGGGGACATTCCTTAACATTGTAAAGGCTATCTATGATAAGCCCACAGCTAACATCATTCTAAATGGAGAAAAATTGAAAGCATTCCCCCTGAGAACTGGAACAAGGCAGGGATGCCCTCTTTCGCCACTACTATTCAACATTGTTCTTGAAACTCTAGCCAGAGCAATTAGACAGACTAAAGAAATTAGAGGAATACAAATAGGAAAAGAAGAGCTCAAACTATCCCTATTTGCTGATGACATGATTCTCTATTTAGAAGATCCTAAGAATTCCACCAGAAAACTTCTGGAACTCATAAATGAATTCAGTAAAGTAGCAGGATATAAAATTAATGCTCATAAATCTAATGCATTTTTATTCGTAAGTGATGCATCCTCTGAGAGAGAAATTAGGAAAACTACCCCATTCACAATAACCTCAAATAAAATAAAATACTTGGGAATCAATCTAACAAAAGAAGTGAAAGACCTCTACAATGAGAACTACAGAACACTAAAGAAGGAAGTTAAAGAGAATCTGAGAAGATGGAATGATCTCCCATGTTCTTGGATAGGCAGAATTAATATTGTCAAAATGGCCATACTTCCAAAAGTGCTATACAAATTCAATGCAATTCCAATTAAAATCCCAATGACAGACCTCATAGAATTAGAGCAAGCAATCATGAAATTCATTTAGAGGAATAAGAGAACCAGAATTGCTAAAGCAATCCTTAGCAAGAAGAGCGAAGCGGGGGTATCACAATACCAGACCTTCAACTATACTACAGAGCAATAGTAATGAAAACAGCATGGTATTGGCACCAAAATAGACAGGTCGATCAATGGTACAGAATAGAGGACACAGAGACAAACCCACAGAAATACAGGTATCTCATACTTGACAAAGGAGCCAAAAACATACAGTGGAGAAACGACAGCCTCTTCAACAAATGGTGCTGGGAAAATTAGAAATCCATATGCAACAAAATGAAACTAAACTCATATCTCTCACCCTGTACAAAACTCAACTCAAAGTGGATCAAGGACCTAGGAATTAGATCAGAGACTCTGCACCTAATAGAAGAGGAAATAGGTCCAAATCTTCATCACGTTGGCCTAGGACCAGATTTCCTTAACATGACTTCCAAAGCGCAAGAAATAAAAGCACGAATCAATGATTGGGATAGAGTCAAATTAAAAAGCTTTTTCTCAGCAAAGGAAACCATCAGCAATGTGAAGAGAGAGCCTTCAGAGTGGGAGAAAATCTTTGCTACACACACTTCAGATAGAGCACTAATCTCCAGAATCTACAAAGTACTCAGAAATCTTTACACCAAGAACACTAATAACCCAATCAATAAATGGGCCAAGGAAATGAACAGACACTTTACAGAGGAAGATCTACAAGCAATCAACAGATTTATGAAAAAATGTTCAACATCCCTTGTTATAAGAGAAATGCAAATCAAAACCACCTTAAGATTTCATCTTACCCCAATTAGAATGTCTTTTGTTAAGAGTACAGGCAACAACAGGTGTTGGCGAGGATATGGGGAAAAGGGTACACTCATACATTGCTGGTGGGAGTGCAAGTTGGTGCAGCCACTCTGGAGAGCAGTGTGGAGATTCCTTAGAAAACTTGGAATGGATCCACCATTTGACCCAGCTATCCCACTCCTTGGCCTATACCCAAAGGACTCAAAATCAGATTACTACAGTGATGCAGCCACATCAATGTTCATAGCTGCCCAATTCACAATAGCTAGAATGTGGAACCAACCTAGATGTCCTTCAGTAGATGAATGGCTAAAGAAACTGTGGTATATATACACAATGGAATATTACTCAGCCATAAAGAAGAATAAAATTATGGCATTTGTAGGTAAATGGATGATGTTGGAGACTGTTATGCTAAGTGAGATCAGCCAATCTCAAAAATCCAAAGGCCGAATGGTCTCTCTGATAAATGAATGATGATGCATAATGCGGGGGAGAAGAGTGGCAAGAATGAAGGAAGGAGAGATAGCATAGAGGGAAGGGAGGGGTGGGGTAGGGGTGGGGGGGTAAGAATAATAACAGAATGTGTGACAGACATCATTGCCCTGTGTACATGTATGAATGCACAGATGGTGAGATTCTACTTTGTGCACAACCAGAGAAACAATAGCTGTACTCCATTTGTGCTCAGTGAATCAATAAGCAAATAAAAAAATAAATTAAAAAAAAAGAAATAGCAAGTCCTGGGCTATGAAAAATCAACAAAGAAAGGTTGGTTCTACCAACTTGATTCTAAAATACACACAGAGCCAGGCACAATGGTGCACACCTGTAATCCCAGCACTTGGGAGCCTGAGGCAGGAAGATTGCAAGTTCAAAGCCAGACTCGGCACTTAGCATGGCCCTGAAGATACTGAGTGAGACCCTGTCTCAAAATTAAAAATAAAAAGGGACAGGGATGTGGTTCAGGGGATTCAATCCCTGATACCAAAAATTAAATAAATAAATAAATTACCCATAGAAAAATTAATGAGCAAAAAGAATTTTTAAGAGAATTCTAATAAAGAAAAGTATTGGATAATTCTATTGGTGTTAAAATATATTATAAAGTAATAATAATTTAAATAGGATAGTTGGTTACATGAAGAAGCACACGATTCAATGGAACATATTAGAAAGCAATAAATCAGCCCACATTCTTCAAGGAACTTAGTACATGATGTAGACAACATTTCAAATTAGTTCAGAAAAACTGCATTATCCAATAAATGATATAGTGACAAGTAAATAGTCATTGATAGAAAGGTTAAGTTGGATGCTGTATCACATTTGTATGTCAAAATAAATTCCAAAGGAAATATTTAAGCAAAAAAATAATTTGAATCATCCATGTACTAAAGGGAAATATGGGAGATTTGTTTTGTGTGATCTTGGAATGAAGACAGAATGATTTTGAATTATATAAAATCCACATTTATAAAAGATGATAATTTGATATGTAAAATCCAAAATTCTCAAAGAAAAATAATTCTATCATATACAAGGTAAGAAAAATTATAAACTAAAACAATATTTTCAAACAGCTAACTTATTAGCACATAAAAACTCTTTTCTTGTATAAATTTTTTTTTTTTTTTTTTAGCAGGGGATTTGAACCAGGGGCCGAGTGTCCTTGGAGTCACATTCCCAGCCCTATTTTTTTTTGTATTTTATTTAGAGACAGGGTCTCACTGAGTTGCTAAGGGCCTCACTAAGTTGCTGAGGCTGGCTTTGAACTCGCGATCTTCCTGACTCAGCCTCCCAAGTCACTTGGATTACAGGCATGCGCCACGACGCCCGGCTCTTGTAAAAATTTTTAAGAAAAAGATCAATCACCCATTTTTTTGAAAAAGGATAAAGGTTAGGCACTGACATACTACAGAAAAGGAAATATGCATTGCTCTTCAGCAGATGAAAAAATGCTCACTATCATTCTTAAGAAGAGAAAAGCAAATTAAAACCATATGAGAAATCATTTTTTACTTCTCTAATTAGCAAAGATCAAAAACATAGTGAAAAAGTATGTGGGAAATGACTGTCTTTTATCCCAGAAAAGTACCTCCAAAAAGAGAAAAAATGAAACTTTCATACCTTGCTGGTGGGAGTGTTTTCGATTGATTTATACATAGCCATTTGGTAATATCTCCATACTCTCAAAATGCACAAAATTACATCTGCAGAAAAAGTGTCATTGCAGAACCAAAACCAAAAAAAGAGGAAATGAACTCAATTTTTGTCAGTAGGAGACTGTCTAAATAAATTGCCAAATCCACAAAACAGAATTCCATCCAGTACATTAAAAAATGAGATAACCAGTCCTGGTGGCACATGAATTGGTCCTGGCTACATGGAGTCTGTGTTGGGAAGATCACTAGAGCCCATTCTGTCTCAGCCTCAACAACATGATGAGACCCTGTCTCAAAAACAGAAGCGAAACAACAAAACAAAAAATGAGGCAGTTTAATGAGCACGGAGTCAAGATACCTTGTTAACTGGAGGAGAGGGTAAGTTCAGAACAGTGTGTCCACTGAACTACAACTTGAATTGAATGTGAGTGTATGCACTTATGTCGTGCCTGTTTACATGATTGTATCTGGAAAAGCACACAAAAAGTCAACAATGTTTTTCACCAGGAATGGAACTGAGTAGTTTGGGGGTCAGGGGATAGAGTAGAAACTCTTTTTTAACTGATACGTCTCTTTGTAACGTGCAACGTCTGAGGCTGTTGCCAGAGCAACATGGCACACTTTCTTATGGTAGGCTTTGTTTAATAAGTAGAAAAAGAACACTGTAAAATAGTGATAAAGGGGTTGGGGATGTGGCTCAGTTGCACAGCGCTTGCCTAGCACGCGTGATGTCCTGAGTTCCATCCCCAACACTGCCAAAAAAGAAAAGAAAAATTATTAAATGCTTAGTATAGCAAATACACAAACCAGTAACAAAATTCAGTCATCTTTTCTACTCCTATATTCACATCAGGAAAAATTAATTAAGTATTAAATTATAAAACAAAATAATGATAACAAATATAAACTTATTAGAGAAAATTTTGGAAAAATATATGTATAATTCACAGTACAGGATTCCAGATGGAAAGCCAGAATCTGCAATTGGGAGGAAAAATAAGAGATTTGACTTGATTAAAAATTAAAATGGGCTGGGCTCAGTGGCACACACCTGGAATCCCAGAGACTCAGGAGACTGAGGCAGAAGGATCGTGAGTTCAAAGCCAGCCTCAACAACTTAGCAAGGCCCTTAAGGAACTGAGTGGGACCCTGTCTCTAAATAAAATACCAAAAAGGGCTTAGGATGTGGCTTTGTGGTTAAATGCTCCTGAGTTCAATCCTTAGTAACAAAACAAAACAAAAAACAAACAAAACAAACTTAAAATGGGGTGGTCAGAGAATATAAAATTTCAGTTAGATAGGAGGAAAATTATAAATTATTTATATAAATTATAAATTCAAGACACCTACAATAAAGCGTACAATAAAGTGAATATAGTTAATAATATTGTATATTCTTAAAATTATTAAGATTTTAAATGTTCTCACCACAAAAGTGATAAATACATGGGGCAATACATACGAATTAGCTCAATTCAGTCATTCCACAATGTATATATGTTTCAAAACAATATGCTGTTGAAGACATATGTGTTTTAGAATTTATGAACACTCAGATGGTTGGGAAGCTACAGTAGCTGTGCAGATTGTTAGTAGTTACAATCTCTTCTAACAAACTTTTGTTAGCATGATAGAGAATTGAAAACAATAGACTATGAATAATGGTAATCTTGTCCTGATTTTTTAAATTCATTACATATAGGTTGATTCAATTTTACAAAAAATAAACAATACGTTGTACAGAAAAACATAATTTTTGTTAACTTTTAAAATATATATTTTTTAAAACTTTAAATGCATAAATGGGAAGAAAAAAGTCCTCTATGATGTTTAAAAAACATTAAGAAGAAAATGTTTGCAACATATGTGACTGAAAACAGGTCATTATCACTAACATACAAAGAACACCTATAGATGGATGAGAAAAGGAAAGAAAAAAAAACCTGACCAAACAAATGGCCAAAGGATATAAATACACAACTCAGAGAAAGTATCAAAATGATTAACTTGAGAATATGCCTAAAGCCAATAGTAGTCAAAGAAACACAAATTATAAAAAAAAAAAATCATTCCTCTTCTATCACAGGAATAATAATAATAATAATAATAATAATAATGCCAAAATATAAAACATTGAGATGATGTGGAGCTGAGAAGGGAGAACCAGTGCCCTCATCCATTGCTAGTGGGAGTAAAATTGCTTCAACCTTTTTGAAAAGTAATCTAGTAGCATCAATTATAATTTTTAATTTGCCAGACACTTTTGCCCATGATTGCCATTTTTAGGAATCTATTGTAGAGAAATGGGACATAGGTACAGAGGTACATAGTGTGGTATTTTGCCACATGTCCGACACTGCCATTCCCAGAGCTTTTCCTATCCAACATTTCCTTCCCTTCAGGATGCCCACCATTTGCGTTTCTTTTCTATTTTTTAATTCCTTCAATTTCTTTTCTCCTTCAGTTTTCCTTTCTCTGAAACCTCCCTATAAAAATCCAGCTCTTCATCATTTCTATCATCTGACTTGTCTGTTACTACAACTAGTCTGATACAAGCCACTGCCAAAAATCAAGCAATAGTACAGACTGAAATCACTAAAAAACGTATAACCTCCTGCCTGACCTCAGCTCAGTGCTGCTCAGCAATGTAGTCTCCACACAGACGTCTTTTTTTCCTTGTGTGATCATTCCAAAATTCTCTATTAACTCCCAAACCTATCATTCTTAGCACATGACCTTGTCTCATATCACCAAGAAAATGAAGCTTACCAAGCAAAAACAGTCTACATTTTCTCCCTTATCACTTACAAACATATCAGGACCTTCACCCACACTTCCTCCACCCAGGGGAAAGGGGGCCTCTTTCCACCCCAGATATTTCTTCCAGTTGTATACTGGAAGGGGGTGTCATGTTCCCCCACTGCCTCAAGAATCTTGGTCTATGAAATATTCTCTCTCTTGCATGCATTTTTAAACTCTCTTTCACCTGAATTTTCCACTTCAACTTGTGAAAATAGGTCACTGTCACCTATCCATATTTGAAATATAGTGACCCTACATATAGCTATTTAGATATTATCTCTTCCTTCCTGTCATAACCAAACTTCATTTAAAAGAATGCTCTAAATGAATTGTTTCTAATTCCTTATCCCCTATTCATCGGTTGGCTTACTCAAATTGTATATCTGTCACCATCACACCAATAAAGAGTAACGAACCACGGCATCCACATTGCCAAATTCATTGAATGCTTTTCTTTCGTCATGCTTACTTTACGGCTCTTTGACATTTTATACTGATGAGTGCTCCTTCCACCTTGAAAATCAGGTCTGCCTGAGCTTTTATCACATAGTGTTAATACTCTTTTCTGTGTGCCAGAAGGTTTCTCCCCTTCCTCTTATGTCTTTTTCCACCTCAGTACTATTATGGAAATAATGACTGTTAACATCATCAAAGATTTGCCAGGAGAGAGCATTACTATCAAGGGAATGATTTACCTTATAGATGCTCTAATGCAAAGAATCTGAAATACCTCCTCCTAGGTTAAAACTCTGCTCTTCAAAGTTGAGGTCAGAAGTAAAAGGTCATTGTGATTGTGAGGAACCTGTGGTTCACCTCACTTTTGTCTTGTGAGGACACAAAGAAATAGGCACTTCAATTCATACACTGCAGGAGAGTTTAAATTAATGCACCATTTGAAATTATCTAAAAAGCTTAAATTGCATATTCCCATGACCCAGTAATTCTCCCTGATATATTCATAGATGTACAAAGTAACTTATTAAAAGGATATTTATAAAATAAAAATTTTTAAAAAGGATATTTATGTTAAATCTACAGGAAAGACCACCGAACTTAGCAACAATTTTGAAAAAGAAAAGCAAAGTTGGAGGACTACACTACCTGATTTCAAGACTTATAAAGTTATGGTGAGGAAGAAATAAAAGAATAGGCATATAAGAAAGTAAAATAAGGGGGCTGGAGATATAGCTCAGTGAGTAGAGTGCCTGCCTCGCAAGCACAAGGCCCTGGGTTCAATCCCCAGCACTGAAAAAAAAAAAAAAGAAAAGAGAAATTTGAAATAGACCCACATGAATATGAGCAACTGATTTTCACCAAGGGAAGTCAATGCAGAAGGGGTAGTTATTTCAATAAATGGTACTGGAACAATTGGACAGCTATGAGAAAACAGTAATGCTTCAATCCACACCTCATACCAGATGCAAAAGTCAAAACTGATCACAGACCTAAATGCAAGCCTAAAACTACAAAATTTTTAGATTAAAACATAACAATCTTTGTGACCTTGGACTAGGCAAAGATTTTTTCAGATAACGAACAAAAGCACAAAGTATAATACAAAAGATTGGTTAGAAGAAAAAAAATTAAAAAGACTGTTTCCCCCAGAGACAAACTTTCACACACAGACCGCTTCTGTGACCAGATGTTGAGGGTGGCAGGTTTCGGCAGGTTTCCCACAGACCAATTGATTCTGCAGTGGATTCTCTGGGTGTTCTCTAACTCAATTCAATACTGACATGATGGTAGCATCAGAGCCCACAGGTTGAGAGCTCAGTCCAAAAAGACTGCCCCCAATATCACACGCCAGCTGAAGCAAGCATAGGCTGTGTGTGGCCTGAGCTTCTGATCAGCCAGGTTCTCAAAACCCCTGTTCACATTCAATTAGTTTGCTTCACAGAACTCAAGGAAACCCTTGCTTACACTCACTCATTTGTAGAAAGGATATTACAAAAGA
Organism: Glaucomys volans; assembly: GCA_020662805.1. NCBI lineage: Eukaryota > Metazoa > Chordata > Mammalia > Rodentia > Sciuridae > Glaucomys > Glaucomys volans. The sequence goes on along the minus strand of JAJEJO010004313.1, from coordinate 360,825 downwards.
CACAGAAGAACTTCCAGATGGGAGAGATGCACAGGGCAAGGCATACAGGGAAGGGGGCATGAGGTTTCCATGCCTTCTTGGGATACACCACGCTCCAGGAACCCTGCCTGGAGGGCAGCTCTCCAGATACTCCCAGAACTCAGTCCTTTTGAGTTTTTATGGATGCTTCATTACATAGGCCTGACTGATTAAATCATTAGCCATTGGTGATTAAACCTTCAGCACCTCTCTCCTTGCTGGAGGTGGGGAGGTAGAGCTGAAAGTCCCAACCATGCCTTGGTCATTTTGGTGATCATCCCCCCAACCTTAAACTATCTAGGCACCCCCAGCCACCAGTAATTCATTAGCATAGGAAACACACTCATCACTCTGAAGATTCCAAGGAGTTTAGGAGTTATGTAAGGAAATAGGGTGGAAGATCTAATATGTATTTCACAATAAATACTGATAAACTGGACTTCACCAAAATTTTAAAAACTTCTGTTCTTCAAAACACACTGAGATAAAGAAAAGGCAAGGCATAGAGAAAAAAGTGTAAATTTGCAAAGTATATATCTGATGAGAACTTATAGAGAACATATAAAGAACTTTGAAAACTTCATAACTAGAAAACAAATGGACAAAGGAGTTGAATAGATAATTCATCAAAAATATACGGATGGCAAATAAGCACATGAAAAGATACTCAATATCATTAATTTTTAAGGAAATGGTAATGAAACCACAGTGAGATATCACTGCATACTTATACCATGGCTAAAATTAAAAAGACTGTCTATGCTTCTATGGTGTAGAGGAAATGAAATTCTTACACAATGCTAATTGGAGTGTAAAATGGTACAACCACTTTGGAAAACAGTTTGGTATTTTCTTAAACAATAAAATGCACATGTATGAATATGTAACAACAAATCCCACCATTATGCACAAATACAATGCACCAACAAAAAATATGAGGGGGAAAAGGGGGTTAGGACACAGACACACAAAAGGACCACATGAGGAAAGTGGGAGAAATCTGGCTGACCAACCCAGTAGGAGAGGCCTCAGAAGAAAACCATGAGACAAACACCTTGACCTCAGACTTCTGGTCTCCAGAAAAGTGAGAAAACGGACTTCTGTAGTTTAAGACACCCAGTCTGGTATCTTTTGTTATGGCAATCCAAGCAAACTAATACAATCTGCGATAGTGAGGCCTGAAGCAAGATATTGAAAATAATGATTATATAATACCAGTATACAATTTAAAAAGAACTCTAACTTCATACCTTTTAGAAATATAGTAAAATAAAAAATGCCAGCTCAATTTTTTAAAAATGACAATTATCTCATTTTAATGTGTGGGGATTTTTTTTTTTCTTTCTCGCTTCTTTGTAAGGCAAGACAGGACCAAGAAATGTCACAAATATATTGATCCAAGTAATTAAAAGTACTGTAATCAAGTGCATTCTCAGTAAAGCAACTAGTCTTGAGCTTTCATTGCATAGGTTCATTTTATGAGATAGAAAAGAGAAGGGAACTTCAATAGAGGATAGTTTCCATTTTTCCCCTGGGCTACCAGCTGTAGCATGCTACCATGCACCATATTGACATCCTTTCTTTCTTATGCGGAGCTGGGAATCAAACCCAAAGCAGCATGCATGCTAGGAAAGCACTCTGCCACTGAGCTATGTTGCCCCCAGCCCCTGCCAGTCCCTACACTAAAAAAGCCCCCAGCCTTTGCTATCCTTCTGAAGATGCTTAGCAATGCCATAGTAAAGTCTGCCCTCTCCTTCCTTGGTTCCTCTGCAACAATTGAGTGCCTGTTGTATACAGGACCCTCTGCTAACCACTAGGGGTAGCCATAAAAGACACAAACTTGTCTTAACTGAGCATGCAGTACTAATGTACAGTGGGCAAGAGTCAGACAACACATTACCAGAGGGTGGATAATTTGAGGAAATGTGAGTGATAAGTGTGTGGAAAGCAAAGTTCAGACAGCGAACAACTGGAGCCCAAGAAAGGCAGCCCTGCAGGAATTGGCAATTTGTTTTTGATGCCCACTGAAAGATTAATGTCTGAATCTTGCAGCAAAGAACGAAGAATGTCCAGTGGAAATGGGAAGGTGCAAAGGCCCTATGGGGAGAGGGAGCAAAGGTACTTGAGGAACTGATATGGGGTATTGACACAGTTGGCTGTTGGGACACTTGCATTTAAAGTCAAGATAATATTTGCATTAAAACAAGCTTAATAATATAAAACATCACATTGTACTCCATAAATGTATACAATTATGATCAGTCCATTTAAAATAATATTAATTTACAAAGGAAAAATAAAATAAAATGCACACCTATATTTAATCCAGTTATTCCACCTCTTAGCTTACTTGCCAAAGAGAAAAGAAAGTCTGTGTCCATATAAAGACTTGTACGGGGCCGGGCGTGGTGGTGCATACCTGTAATCCCAGCACTTGGGAGGCTAAGGCAGGAGGATCGCAAGTTCTAAGCCAACCTCAGCAACTTAGTGAGGCCCTAAGCAACTCAGTGAGACCCTGTCTCTAAATAAAATACAAAATAGGGCTGGGAATGTGGCTCAGTGGTTGAGTGGCCCTGGGTTCAATCCCCAGTGCCAAAAAAATAAAAGACTTGTACCCAAATGTTCACAACAGCTTTATTTTTAATAGACAAAACTAGAAACAACCTAAATTTTCATAAACAATTGGACAGTTAATAAATTATGATAAATCCATACAATGGAATATTAGCAATAAAAAACTAAAATATTGATAAACACAAGGATAAAATAATTCACAAAACAAGTGAGAAAAAAATGAATACTTAATGATTCGCTACATAGTATAAAACTTCAGAAGATGCAATCTCATCAATCTCATCTCATCTACAGTGACAGACATTAGATTCAGAATTTCCTAGGAAATGGGGAGAACTGGGAGACAGGAGGAAAGAAAGGAAAGAATTGCAAAACATCACAAGGAACGCACTGTGGGTAATTGACACATTCACGATCTTGGTTGTGCAGATGATTTCATGGAGAGATATATGTTAAAATTAATAAAATTATGTATATATAAAGTACATATAATAAAAATATTCCACTTACTGTATGTCAAATGTACCTTAATATAACTTTTTTTTACAGGTAAGAGTGATTAAAACTGTCATTGTAATCCAGGTGAACAACACAGTAGCTTGAACTATGTTGTTCCGCACGGAACAACAAAGGTCGGGTGCCCTCCCTGGACCAGCCAGCGGGGGCACGGGGGTCAAGCAGGATGGTGAGTGTCGACTGCTGAAAAACGCACACCAGCCGGGAGTCTGTCGAAGAAGGATCTCAGTTTTAATGAGGGAGTAGAACAGATATATAAGGGGGCGAGTGAGTGAGAAAAAAACAAAGAAAGGAGAGGAGATACCTGCAGGGCCAATCACCTTAAAGGTAAACAGCCCATGCAGCACACATCAAAGCCTGCAGGACAAAGGTCTCCTAAGATTTAATAGTGGCCAGAGCTGCTCACATTCACAGAAGTCGAATGGGCCAATCCTAGGCCACCACCTTGGTGGTACCACTGGTGAGGGGGGCTTATGCCCCGAGGGTGGTGGTGTTGTTGCGGTCGCCATCTTAAGGTGTGTCCCTACAGAACTAGAGTTAAAAGTGGAGAGGGAGAGAAGTGGCAAAATTAGAAAGTACTCTCGTGTTATATACAAGAAAATTTGCTGACATGGTGAAAAAAAAAGATGAGAACAAGTCGGGCACTGTGGCACACTCCTGTCATCCCAGCAACTCAGAGGCTGAGGCAGGAGGATCACAAGTTTGAGGACAGCCTAGGCAACTCAGTGAGACCCTGTTTCCAAATTATTAAAAAAAAAAAAAAAAAAGTCTGGGGTTGTAGTTCAGTGGTAGAGCCTCCCTGGCAGAGAAAGTAAAAGGACAGACAGGAAGGAAAGGAAGGAAGGAAGGAAGGAAGGAAGGAAGGAAGGAAGGAAGGAAGGAAGGAAGGAAGGAAGGAAGGTAGGTGGGTGGGATGGAGGGAGGAAGGGAGGGAGCGAGGGGAGAAAAGAAGAAAGGAAGAAGGGGAGTGAGGAGGAAAGGAAGAAAGGAAAGAATCAATCAGGAGACTCTATGGTTTGTCATCTAAATAACAGAGTAGACTGTAGGACCTTTGCCTGAAGTGGGGAAAGAGTTGGGAGTAGGAATATATAGAGAATATTCTTCCCTGCATTGTTGGCAATAGAGAGTCAAAGGCAAACTGGATGTTTGTCATCAAGAGAATGGATATATCAAATGGATACTACACAGGAGATAAAAGGATGAATTACAAGCATATAGAGTGACATGGATGGATTTCAAAAACTTAACACTATGAAAAAAGTAAACAGTAAGATATATTTTAAATCATTTAAATGCAAAACTAACGAAGATGAAGATGAAAACTATTTATTTCATAAGGAAACAAGCACACTTAAGGAATCTTTTTAACATCAAAGTACGCTCCTTTGCAGGAAAGGTGAATGGAAACGGGCATACAGAAAGAAGCGGAAAGGTAAACAATCTGAGAGACACGTATATGGGCTAAGAAAAATACTGACTTCACAAACTGAGGAGTTTGATTAACTCTAATCGCTGTACCCAGGGTCCAAAAAACATTTATTAAAGTACAGTAAAATAACAAAAAATGAAACAGACAAGAGCCTAGGTCCTTGCTATATTAAAAGGATTATACAATCTTATTTCCACTTACCCTACTAAACCCTTAGACATGATATAGAAGTAGTCTCTGTAGAGGTCTTTCCCTCTCTGGATTTTCTTCACTTCCACTTTGTTACTGCTCCGTTACTACCTTAATAATGTGTTACTCCAAACATTGCATGCCCTAGATATATTTATTGTATGATGTTCATCAAAGGACTCAGCTGCGGAATTTAAATGCTAATTCAGTTGCTAGTTTTTACCAAACTTTATTACACCAGGCAATGTGAAAGAGCTGAGTCAATAATCAACCTTAGCTCCTAAGTAATAAGTCTAAGGCGTAAACAAACAACTAGGAAACGAGCTGCTAATTCTATTGTAACATCCTTAATGAAGCCTAAGCAGTGATGAACAGGACCCAAGGCTCACAACAGCTGAGAAAAGTTTACGAGAAGTCTGAGCTCACCTCACAAAGGAGGGCACATACATCCTGCCTGCTCAGGTGAGAATCTAAAGGCTTAAAAATGCCCCTTCATTCATCTTAAAATAAGTGAAAGTGTGCACCCTGTAGCAACCAAGCAATGGCTCACATGGAATCACTGTCATTACATCCTTAACAAAGTCGGTGTCACTACCATCATATTCATAAATCAGGGCAACCCCTGTTCCAGAACCAAAGTTAAGAGGTTATAAACAGATGGGAGCTTGTTTCTACTACTTCCTTCTGTGAGCATAATATCCAGAGAAATCTGACCCTTTGCCTTTTTAGAGTCAGCTACTGAATGCTCAAATGGGTAGTTAAGAGAGGATTAGGATATCCTGTTTTTCTTGCCTATAATACTTCTAATTGATGGGCTAACAGAAACAGCTGGATTATTTTTAAGTTTATCTTTTGTTTATCCATGTATGTATTCATTCACTGAAAGTGAGCACTGTCTTAGGTGTTTGGGATGCAGTAGTAGAAAAAATATAGTCCATTTCTTTAAGAAAAATGTATGAAAGATGAAAGAAAGAAAAACAAATGACAACCTGGTATAATTAACATCACAGAACTTTGGCCTACTTCAGTAAGGTCTGTTGTGTCTTTAAACAGCACCTTCTCTCCTTATCTATGCCCAAACTCTACTATGGAGAAATAATGAAGTTTTTCTCATTTTTGCTGCATTGGTGCCTAAAATAATTTGGGAACCCAACCAGTTTCATCTGTGAAAATGCCTTTTCAGATCGACAACAGTCATGAAATTAGTATACAAATCACACATCAGCTGCATAGAAAAATTACAGTCACACTTTGGTTTATTCAACCACATCTATCCATGCAGGTCTAAGTGTGAAGAGCTGAGAAACACAAAACTCCACCCCATCCTCACCCACTTTCCACTGTGTATTTCCTCACAGTTGGCATTATTCTTTTTTTTTTTTTATTTGCTTATTGATTCATTGAGCACAAATGGAGGCATTATTCTTTAGAATAAAACTTTACCTGCAAAGGATCAGTGTTAGGACAAAAATATATGCTCAGGGAGAAGTTAACGCAGTAACCCATCAATACACATAAAACCCCTCTAGGACATAAGCAATAATATTATTTGCAGAGATTTTTTTAAATCAGTTCATAATAAACAAAACAGAGAAAAGGCATTTTTTCTTTTGTTTCTGTGTTCTTTGGTTTTTATTTTTAATTGACACATTAATTATACATATTTATAGGGTAGAATGTGATATTTCAACACATGCATAAAATGTAAACGACCAAATTCAGGCTAATTAACCCAACCATCACTTCAACATTTAGAAACATTCAAAGGTCTCTCTTCTGGCTGTTTTGAAATCGACAATAAATTATTTTTAACTCTAGTCAACCTACTGTACTATGGAACACTAGAAATTACTCCTTGATCTAACGGTTAACCAAACTCTACCACCTCTCTCCCTTTACAGCCTCTGGTAACCCTATTCTATTCTCTACAAATATGAGATCAACTTTTTAGCTTTCACACATGAGAACATAACATATTTGTCTTTCTGTGTCTGGTTTATTGCTCTTAATATAATGTCCTCCAGGCTCATCCATGTTACTACAAATGATAGAATTTCATTCTTTGGATGGCTGAATAATTCTCTACTATGTATGCATACAACATTTTCTTTATCCATTCAGCCATTGATGGAAGAATAGGTAGACCTTTGACAGAGATGGTAGAGGTGGGGATGAGCTGACAGAGAGAAAACTGCTAAAAGCAAACTTTTATCTATTTCATAAACTTGCCTAAATATGATCTGCAAGCATTGTTAATGTAATACTTAAATTGTCTCAAAGAAAACCAGCAGTACAGTATCAATCTCTAGAGGCCACGTTAGTCTTCTAATACCACTATCTTAGCAGGCTTCCATGCTCTAAATATATACTCATGGCTGGCCCAGTATCCCAAAGGCCAGTTCCCTCTTCTCAAAGATACATGACAGATCTGAGGTTCAGGGCAGTGCAGCCTTGCATCAACGTCTGACCTTCTTACAGATGAACTGCAAAGGAACTTCACAGCTAGAAGCTTGAAGACCATCTTTGTTGATAGCACCACACGTCTGCACCCAGCTATTAGTGAGAACCCTGTAAGAATTCAGAAGAGTCAATCACTTGTGGCAACATGCACAGTAAAGGAGTTGAAAAGCATGAAGGGATAAAAACTGAGCGAATTCTTTCTCCCTCGACTCCCAAAACAGCAGAAGAATAAAAATTGTTCATTAGCCTTCCTTTAAAATAGCACCTTTTGGGCTGGGGCTGTGGCTCAGTGGTAGAGCGCTTGCCTAGCATGTGTGAGGCACTGGGTTCAATCCTCAGCACCTCATACAAAGAAATAAATAAAGGTTCATCTACAACTAATAAAAATATTTAAAAAATAAATAGCACTTTTTTTTTTTGCCCTTTCCCACTGCCCCCTCCCCACTCTTCATTCCCTTTTTTGGTCCCTATTTTCTTCTCCTTTCAGCCTTTCCTCTCCTCTGCATCTGCTGTCCTTCATCTGAGCCACATCATTTTTTTCTTTCCCTTCTCCTCCTCCTCTTCTTCCTCCTCCTTCTTATTCTGCTTCACTCCTTTGAAGCCCTACCTTGACCGGTTTAAAGCTGATCCATCTTCCCATCTCCAGCCAGAATTATTCCTCAGACCAATCCAGTGAAAATCCTGACCGATGAAATCCGTAAGCAAGCTCTAAGGGGAGTTTGAAGATGATGAGGAAAGATGAGAAAGATGCAGCAAACTGGAGAGGCTCCGTTGTCATGATCAGTAATTATTCCTCACATCTCCCTCATGACCGCTGTTGAGGACTGAATGTTTTGGTCCACCTCCCACCAAATTCATGTTTAAACCCTAACCCTCAATGGCGAGGTTTGGGAAGGTGGATCCTTTAGGAGGAAATTAGGTTTACGTGAAGTGATGAGAGCAGAGCCTCAGTGATTTCAGTTCCTGAAAATAAGAGCCCTGAGCTCTCTCTCCACCAAACGAAGACACAAGAAGGTACAGCCTTCTGTAAACTGGAAGTGGCACTCATCAGGAGCCAAATCTACAAGAACTTTGATCTTGGGCTTCCCAGCCTCCAGCTACTCACGCTATGGTATTTTATTGTACCAGCCCGACTGACAATGACAAGCACCCACCCTAAATAATTCATCCCTCTTTAAATTTCTAATTCTAGAGATCTATTGATTGCAAGGAGGAGCACCTTCCTAGAATTGACCTTTTATGTCTATACTACAATCTTATGTGAGAGATAAGATAATGCTACATCTCTACCCTTCCATTGCAATTTCCTCCTTGTTTAGATGGAACACCTGATAGGCACTGAAAAGAAAGAAACCAAATATAGCAGCAGAAGCCGTCGTCTTTCTCATCGCTGAATACATAACTTACGATTGACCCTTTAGCAAAATACTTGTGCTTTCCCACCAAACTCGTTTTCCAGGTCTTCATCGATCTTATATATGACAAGAAAAAAATTCTCAAGGGAACAAAACTAAGGCAAATTTAAATTGGTTACATCACTTATACGTGTCATGCTACCCAAAGGAACAGAGATAAAAGATGCTTTACTCTGTACGGTTTTACAATCAAATGAAGTTTATATCCTAAGGGAATTACCTCTATACATGAAATAAAGGATAAATTTATGATGATGAATTTTGTTGTAAGACTTGCTATTAGCATAATGCATGATTACACTGTAAATATTTTCAAATGATAGCTTAATTACTTGAATATGAATTGAATTAGTTGATCCTTTCTTTGGGAGAAATAGTGTTTTTTATTCAGAAACCAAGAAAGCAGTAAAATTCCAACTCTCTTTAGTTATTAGGACACTAGCAGACATCCTATTTTTATGTCGCTTTTATTCTACCCCTGGAAAATGATTGCTGAAAAATAAGAATTCATGGGCTAACACTCTGAACCATCTCCCTTTGCCTAATTGGACCTTTTGTTGGAAAGCATAAAGACTTCCCGTTATAAAGTCAAGAAAGGCATAGAACCTCTTAGCACTACCAGAAAAGATGCTAGAAGTACAACAAGCTTTTATGGTGTTTCCCATGTCAGAATAACCTCTATTTTCTCTTCTTTAGATTTTGGTCCTAAAAACCTAAAATCCTATGTACACTGTCTTGCATAGTCTGGCCCTTGTCGACTCTTTACTCAATTACTAAGTTCCAGCCACATGCACCTTCTTTCTGCTCCTTTAACATGCCAAATCCATTCTTGCTTCAGGGCCTTTGCATAGCTTTTCCTTCTGTCTGCAATAATTTCCCCAAAGTTTTCATATGCCTGTCATTCAGGTCTCAGTCTCAACTCAAATGTGACCTTCCCAGAGAGAGAAGAATGGCAGCAAATAAAGCATTGATAATAAATGGATAAAGATTTGCTCAGATTTTTCAATAGTATCTGAAAAGTTAGGATTAAATGATGCCCACTTACAAACTCCATCCCTGCATTGTGATATTTTCAATACCCATATAATTCTGAGGCGCTTGAACATTCCTTTTTACTACTACTGGTGAGGCTATATATTGAAAATTTTTACTATATCACTTTCACTTGAAAACTTTTCTGTTTGGAAGAGGCCTTAACCCAGAGTGCAATTACCCTTCTATATACTCAGCAAATTTGTGTCTGTGTGCATGTGAGTGGGTGCATGTGTGCGGCCAAAAAAACAGCATAAAAGTGTAAGTAAAGGTTTTAACCCAGAAATATTATCCCCCAGAGAGTGTGTGAACTAGAGCACTTAGGAGCTGCATTACCTTAGAGTTCGTAATATTTTTTTTTAGAAACAAAACTTGCGAAAACTAGAAGTAACAAGCAAGGTAAACACAGGACTCAAGCAAATGAAATCCGATTCATTTTTCCTTTTCTTTCATTTTTTTGTAGGTTGTAAGTTTATACCTTATACGTGCACACACACACACACACACACACACATTTTTGTAGGTAATATTTTAAATTGAAATTAAAATACTATTAAGGCACAAAACATATTCCTCAAACTGATAAAATTAACATGGTTTATGTAATGTTTCCACATTATTCAATTATTAAGAATACCTAATAACAAACCAAAACTATAAAATTAGTCATTTTTTATTAACCAACTTAACATTTGGGAGTAGAATATAAAATAATATAAATGACCCCAATAAAAATAATTCATATAAATATGCTCAAAGCTCATAATAATTGGGTGTAGATAGAATTTTGTCTAATGTGAAAATATTTAAGCAAAGTAGAATAAAGCAGAATTCTTAAAAATAAAATTTTTAAATAAAATATTTCATAATTTAGTGCTAGGAAAAAACAAATGAGATAATGTCATGTATAGTTATTTAGAACAAATTTTTAAAAAGAAGAGATAATGTTATGTGATTAAAAACAACATAAAATGCAGGATGTCCAACAACCATAAAAACACATGATATGTATTTTTAAACAGTCTCATATTTTCCAATATTAATACATTTTCTTCACTTTTTTGGTAAACTATTTGAAGCATTGGATGTAATCAACTTGAAAAAAATACAATACAGAGTACTCATAAAATCTAAAAATGATTGGATGTATCGCTTTAACTTTAGAGGTATTTCACAGATATCTGAAGGTTGAATAAGAGCACATTGAGCATATTACTTAAAAGTGTAAAGGGTATTTTCTTTACGGACATTTAACCTTCATTCTCTAGCAGTATTCACTAATGGAATGCCAGTTTGAAAAACTTCTGTCTTAACTGGCCCAGATATACCACTTAAAAAAAAAAATGCTCTTTTGGTACATGTTGAGACCCAAGCATAATACTAGAACATCACACATATGCAAAAATGGTATATAAACCTTGCCTTAAGATCAAAAGAATAACAATGCTAGGACAAGAGACTCTGAAAATTGGATGTGTGAATTTCGTTCTGCAGAATCTGACAAAAGCTGGAGAGAGAAAAAGAAGCCAGAGAATCAAGCAGGAATCCTCAGGAATCAAAAGTAAAACTTATCTGTGGTTATTAAATCTAACAGAGATATCTACCCTTTCCAATACTGACTTAAACCAAAGGGCCTTAAGAGAAAATAGTCTCATTTTAAAAATGCAGCCAATTTAACAGCTTACTCGACAGTAGACACAGGGTGCAGGGAATGTAGGGAAAGAAAAGAAGGACAAAATTCCTCTAGTGTCCCTTTCTTCCTCTGGAAACCTCAGAGAAACAGAAGTAACCCCAACTCCCAGAAATTCTGTACCCTATTTTTCCCTCATCTCTCACTGTCACACTGCGTAATTTAAGTAGCTGCTATATTACAATTTTCTGTGGCAATGTGTTCCATTATGACTCAGTACTCTTGTTTATCGGTATTTGCAAGGTTGGGCAAATGTTTCAAGCTCGTTGCTCACTTCTGCTATTGACTGCAGTCAGCTCAGGTCCTCAGATGCAGCTATATCAGAAAGAGAGTAGGAGTGCTGCAATGAGGTCCAGAAAGCCAGGCTATTACCAGAAGCCATAAAACTAAGATTTCACATCTCATGAATGGAGCCCAATGCATTCTGCCTTAGCTCAGGAAAAGCAAAAGGAAACGTCAATCACAGAAGTGGAATGATTTGAAGTTTAAATTTCTATCAAGAATTTCAAATCAATGAGTATTCCTTTGATAGAAAATAAGAATCAAGATACTTTAATCTTGTGTTAAAATAGTAAGTTACAAAAATTAGAGTCTATATGTTCTAGTTAACAGCTTTAGAGTAATTACCTCTATGGATTTCTCCAAGTGATATTAATGCAGTTTATGAGTTAAACTGTATTAACTGTGATATGTGACATGTGTCCCTGTGACATGATTCTACCCAAAAAAAGAAAACAGCAATATGTCAGCATGAAAATAAAAAATCAAAGTAGGATTTCTAAATCCTAACAATCAAGCTAGGATTTCTGATTTTCTTCATATGTATTAGTTATGATTGAATTTGACTGATTTTTGTGCCTGGAATGTGAATTCTTTGTATTGCCTTGAGATGCCATAGGACTAACAGATGCTAGGTGGACACAAAGGATTTGAGAGGCCTACAGGAAATGGAACCCCAACAGCTGAGTTCTGCAAGGTGTTTATGATCATACATGCACACACACATGTGGACACACAGATACACACGTTTCCTTTCTTCCATCCAACTTTCTGGACATTGTTTCCCAGTCTAGAACTTACTGAATTTCAGTGAATGAAAAAACAATTAAAAAGAAGACATTGAAGCCCCTGCCATGACCTTTTTGTCCCTGTGATCTGTCTTCTTCTATCCCTTCCCAAATTCACTGGCTTTTGTATAGGAACCTGCTACCTTCTTGTTTTTAGAACTTAAGTTTTTTTTTTTTTTTGTTTTTTTTTTTTTTTTTTTGGACCAGGGATTGAATGCAGGTGTGCTTAACTACTGACCCACATCCCATCCCCTTTTTACTCTTTTTTTGAGACAGTCTTGCTAAGTTGCTTAGGGCCTCACTAAGTTGCTGAGGAGTGGCTTCGAACTCTGTGATCCTCCTGCCTCAACCTCCCAAGCTGTTGGGATTACAGGCAAGTGCTACCATGCCTGGCTCTTTTCCTTTTCTTTCTTTCTTTCTCTTTTTTTGGGGGGTGGGGTGGGGTGGGGGATGGGGGTGGGCGTTGTTGTTGTTTTCCTTTTTCTTTTTGAAACAGGATCTCACTATGTTGCCCAGGTTGGACTCAACTCCTAGGCTCAAATGATCCTCCCAACTCAACCCAGAGAGACTCCCCTCAATCACAGAGAATATAGACCCACATGCTTCTTTTTTCTTTTTTTTTTTTAATAAAATTTTTATTGTATTCATTTATTTTTTTTATTTGCTTATTGATTCATTGAGCACAAATGGAGTACAGCTATTGTTTCTCTGGTTGTACACAAAGTAGAGTCACACCATCTGTGCATTCATACATGTACACAGGGCAATGATGTCTGTCACACATTCTGTTATTATTACCCCCCCACCCAACCCCACCCCACCCTTCCCTCTATGCTATCTATCCTTCCTCCATTCTTGCCACCCTTCCCCCCCGCATTATGCATCATCATTCATTTATCAGAGAGACCATTCAGCCTTTGGCACATGCTTCTTTTAATTAGACCTGGACTTCGGTTCTATTTTTCATCCCTGTACTATTCCCAACTCTGTCACCTCCAACACTCATACACATGCCTATGCAAGCATCTGGTTGCTATATCTGAGGGTAATTAGGTCAGATAATGTAAGGTTAAGGAGTTGGGAAGGAGAGGGGAAAAGGCAAGGGTGGAACTGGAGAAAAGAAAAGAGGAGAGGGAAAGGGAAGAATACAGCCTCCCCCAAAATCACAGGTTCCTTTTGTTGCTCAAAGAAGATGCCTGGCACATTTGAACAGCATTCATTAAAAAATAAAAACTACATTTTCTAAATGTTTGTATTTACCTTTTCCTGGTTGTCCATTATCATCAGGAGATCTGAGTCTTTGGCTAAGCAGAAGTACAGACTAGAATTCCAGTCCATTTTCTTCGTTGACAAATAATAACAATGGTTACCATGTCTCATCCAGAGATCTGGGCAGCTAGGACAGCTGGCACAAGTGAAGTAGTTGGACCCTAGAGAGGAAGAAGACCTGGTTCATATCTTCATAGAACAAATAGTCTTGGAAATGAAAAGGAAGACAAAAGGAAATATGGCATTCTCAGTGTCTTCTTTGTCCTATCACCTTTCAGATTGAGGTTTAGAGAAAAGTATAATGATGCGTGGCCTCGAACACAGTGTCTCACCCCACTGGCATATGCTCCACCGGGCAAAGGTTGATTGTGAGGGAGCAGAGAAGAAAATGTAGTACAAATGCCTGAGGACTGTGGAGAGTACATTCCTCATGCTAAAGACCTCTATGGACGCCATATGCACATGCCAGATAAGATAACTGTGCATTTGCCTGATACATATCTGTTTACTATTTATATTTTTGTCATATATGTTGTATAACTTCATAAGACAGAATCATTCAGGATACCCAACTTCAACATGATATCCCATAATGGTGAATTTAAAAAAGGAAAGAAACTAGAAAGAACAAACAAACACAATGAAAGGTTTTATTATCAAAGATTGTCAGCCAGACACGGTGGCACACACCTGTAATCCCAGCAGCTCACCAGGAGGCTGAGGCAGGAGAATCGAGAGTTCAAAGACAGCCTCAGCAAAAGTGAGGCACGAAGCAACTCAGTGAGAACCTGTCTCTAAATACAATGTAAAAGTAGGGTTGGGGATGTGACTCAGTGGTCAAGTGCACCTGAGCCCGATCCCCAGTACCAAAAAAAAAAAAAAAACAAAAACAATTATCAACATTGGAAACGAAATGAAATACTTACACTTCTGTAAAATTGATTTACTTTAGGCATTTAAACTTTTTTTTTTCTGCTGGGCGCAATAGTGCACACCTGCAATCCCACCTACTCCTGCTGAGGCAGGAAAATCACAAGTTCAAACCCAACCTGGGCAACTTAGTAAAACCCTGTCTCAAAATATAAATAAAAAAGATTGGGGATGTTACTCAGTGGTAGAGCACTTACCTAGCATGTGCCAGATCCTGGGTTCAATCCCCAGTACAAGGAAGGAAGGAAGAAAGGAAAGAAGGAAGGAAGGAAAGAAGGAAGAAAGGAAGGAAGGAAGGAAGGAAGGAAGGAAGGAAGGAAGGAAGGAAGGAAGGAAGGGAGGGAGGGAGGGAGGGAGGGAAAGACAAGACAGAAGAAAAGAAAAAAAGAAATTCTAACAGAGAAACATATCAGATGCTAAAGTGAAAAGTATAGAGTTCTCCTGAGTTCTTTAAAATAAACAATCCTCATTCCTTTAAAATGGTTTAGATTATAGTTCTTTAAAAATAAGAGGGAGAGGGCTGGGGATATAGCTCAGCGGGTAGAGTGCCTGCCTTGCAAGCTCAAAGGCCCTGGGTTCAATCCCCAGCACCACAAAAAAAAAAAAAGAAAAAAAGAGGGAGAGGACTGGGGTTGTGACTCAGTGGTAGAGCGCTTGCCTAGCATGCAGTGAGGCACTGGGTTTGATCCTCAGCGCCACATGAAAATAAATTAAGGGCATTGTGTCCACCTACAACTAAAAAATTTATTTAAAAAACGAAAGGGAGAGTGATATTGGTCAAATCATATTGTTATATTGTGGGCATGTATGAATATGTAAGTCCTCGTTATGTACAACCACAATGCACAAATTTAAAAATGTGAAAAATATGAGAAGTGAATAAGCTTTCAAGATAATTCCAGACAAGATTCCATAATTTTATTGATTTTCTACTTCCATGAAACATATTTGCAAAAACTCATCATTAGCACAATTCTACAATGAGCAAGTATGTGCCATTATACCATGCAAGCCTATGTGTAAACATATGCTTGCAGAACAGAGGATGTGGTTCAGTGGTAGAGCACTTGCAAGGCTCTGGATTTGATCCCTAGTATAATAATAATAGAATAGAATAATAAGAATAGCTCACATATCTACTCTAGATTTAGGAGTCTAAGAGTGGAGAAAGTAACCCTTTTCCTATAAAGATTAGATAACTATGGGAAGACCTGACATGGGACTAATATGGGGTTCAGCATGTCGAGCTATTAAATTGCACCTTATAGGTCTGTGCTTTTTCCGTACAACCGTGACCCACCTTGTATCAAAAAATTCCTATTTGTTTTGTTGAAGTAGGACATGGGTGTAAAGTAGAGGTCTAAGCTGAACCCTTAGAATCCTAATGAATCAGTTCTGTGTAATCTGTCACTAATTATCCCCCATAACCTAAAACCTAAGTTGGGACCTAATTGTGAAAAAATAAACGTAGTCCCCTGAATCATCAGATTTAAGGACCTTAAAGAACTAAATCTTGGAAAACTAGTTTTAGAAAATATGAAAGCAACCAAACGCTTATGTGAATGGTTAAACACCATAAATATTATAATTTGATTATGATAAGTGTGGTAATAAGTGGGAAACTGTTACGATACAATATGGGAAACTAAGAAACAATATACAAAATTATAAGTATTCTATGGTCAGAACTTTTCCCACCCTTGTTTGAGGTGAATGCAAGGGATGGAGAGATTTGAAAAGGACTTGTTTGCAATACTGTTAAGAGAAGAAAAAAAAATAAATAAATTTTTAAAAAATCAAAATAAAAATCATGGACTGGGAAAAAAAAAGAGAGAGAGAAGAAACACTCATATAAATGCATGTAGTCAAAACTTAGGAGGCTACACCCAGGAAGTAGTTCTATACAGTTGCTAATTTATTTGAATTACTTATCACTTTTCAAATGTTATGTTACACTGTTTTATAATATAAAATGGATAAAATGAAAGATTAATTTTACCTTAAACTAGCACTTACCCTGGCACAGAATCCATTGGCGTAGCAGCAAACTTGCAAGAATTGCATTCAGAAACCCCAGAGCTATGGCCCCAAGGCAAGCAAGAGAAGGCCTGGAAGAAGCTGCAAAAACAAGTTTCCAACACAAAATCCTCAGAAGAAAGGTCAGGAAAGTGTATCTGGGATCTTGAGGCAATTGGGTCTAGTGGGAAACTAAAACCTAGGCCATGAAGATTTCTTTTCTGAATAAGCCAAACTCAGAAAGTTAAGGGTCATGTTTTCTCTCATATGTGAAAGCTCAAAAGGAAAATGGAAAAGAAGGGTGGGGTTTGGGGGGAATGATATTGAGCAAATTATATTGCTTTATTGGGTGCATGTACAAATACAGAACAACAAATCTGACCATTATGAGCAACTATAATGTACCAATTTAAAAAAAAGAGATTTCTTTCTTGAATCTCTCAGGGACTTGCTTTAAAGTCTAAAGTACCACCAACACCTGTATCAACAAAGATACTTATTTATGATGTGAAAGAAAACTTTTTTCCTTTGAATTTGTGGTTTACATGTTCTTATGCTTTGGTAATGAGAATACAAATTGGTACAACCTCTTCAGAGGTTGGAGGAAATCTGGAAATATTTACCAAAATTGAAAGGTATTTACCCTTTGGCCCAGCAATTTCTCTTTGAGAAATTTTTCCTATAGATACTTAAACGTGCAAAACATCGTATTTATAAGGCTAAATGACAAAATTTTATTAAAATATATTTGTACAACACCATCCAATTTAAGAAAGTAAAATAGATTTATTTTAAATATACATTATATATTAGTTCCAACTTATCACCAGTTATGTGACGTTGAACTTATATTTCAAAATGTATATCAACATTTTTATTCCTTAGAAATTAGCACAGATATAATCCAAAAGAAGGAAAAGAATATACAAATAAAATGTGCTATATAATTATAGTAATAGAAATAAATCTAACCGCCTACGTATATGGGAACGATTTAGCAAATTATGGCAATGCTTTTGACAGACAACAGTAAAAATCGTTATCAATAAGACTGAGGCAATAAGAAAGCTTATGGAGCTACCTAAAGAATATACTATTCTGGAAGTAATCTGCTTAAGATATAAAATCAATTATTAATTTTTACATTTACCCTCTTATCTGTCTCTCTCAGATAGTATTCTCTCAGGGTTCTACATAGTTTTTCTGCCCTCAAATCCCCCCAAAATCACAGGGCCTATTTATCTGTAGTGTTCTTACCTTATCTTCCCACCACGACTATTTTGGTACAACATTAGAATGAGGAAGAAAAACTCCTACAACTGTGAATTTGTTTATTTTCTGACAAAATCTTAACCATTACCAATTAGCAAAATTATTGTTATCTTCCTCATTTCATATAAAAACAAGGTGTCTAGAATTTACATAGCTGGTCCAAGTTTACTCCAAACATGATTAAAGAGAGAAACTTCTCCCAATACAGTTCTTGCTTTAATTCAGAAGCAATAAAAAAAAATAACGCATTGTCCTAGCTTGACATTAGATGTGAAATAGAAGTGAATGACTAGAAAAGAATTTACCTGAGACCTAATATCATATTTCATACCAAATTTCCATACTCCAGTTCACGACTTCAGACTGAACCCAAAGTATTTCTTCAGATTATCCTCAATGTTTCTGTACCCTCTACTTCAAAATTATTATTCTTATTCATCCATGACAGAAACACTGTGCACAGCTTCCCAAGCTGACTTGGCTAACTCACCTTTTTGCTGTGGTCTGTAATCATTCTGGGCTTGGGTTGTGGTAGGCAATTCTAACATGGAATAAATAGCACTGTCAGTCATTTCCACCTAATATCATTCACATTCAGTTAAGAGAGTTTAATGATAGAAGTGTGAAAAGAATTGTATCAGTAAGGAAATAGCCTCGTCACTAAACTGGTAGCAGGAAACTTGACAAAAACAGAAGTAATTTCTCAGGAAATGATTCAAATTCTGGGGCTTCCTATAGAAATCAACATTCTACATTGCTAAAAATTTTTTTGCTATACCACACTCTCTAAATGCTCACTATATTCATATTAAATTGATTCTCAATCTTACCTAACTCTATTGAGCAAGTAAAAATGGTTCTCATATCCAGAAATTTTTATTACGGACTCTAGAATAAAAATGAGCATTTATCTCAGATTTTTTTTCTCTACTGTTTTCCTCTGAGAAAATAAACATGTGCCAAACAGGACTGATTCCATCATTTATTGTACCTTGTGGTAGTGATAAATGACAGAGAATCGGACTGTTGGCTGAATGTGCCTATAAACACAGGAGCAAAGGATTATTGTCCAGGTATGTTTTGTGAATAGGACATACTCCTGTCTTCCCCAAAACATTCTTCCAGGTGTGCTCTAACCTTTATTCTTCACACTGTCAGAAATTCCATTAATTTTTTTCTCCCTGTTGTCATATTTTTATCAGAAAAGACAAATATAAAAAGAGCAAATTAAACAAATGCATATGAAAGTGTTAGTAATCTATTTCTAGTACTAAAAGGTTACCAAAAAGTTAAAGTAAGGAAAACTGAAATTCAATTGAAAATCTTGAGAATAGATAACCTCACCAAATGAGAGTGTGTAAAGTTAGTAGAGAGAAAGGAAAAGAGAAACAGGGATAGCATATTGAAAAAAAAAAAAACTAGTAGAATTCTGCTTCTAGCCACAACAGGGCTTTCCAACCAAAAACTTACGCATACCAACATTCACACAAGCACAAACAGGCTGCACCGTGATCCTCAAGAGAGAAACGCAAATGTAAGCGCTGCGGTGCATCATCCCAGCTTCCTGCATAGAGCCAGGCACAGAGCAGGAAAATGAATCCTAAACAGAACAGCAGTCCCACTAAGCTAAGGAGGCGGAGATTGGAGTTATAACTGCTTAAGTGGCTGGAATTTGTAGAGCAGGGAAACTGACAAGAGAGAGCTGCACAGAGAGAGGGTCCCAGAAGACTGCATGAAAACTGCCCACAGGTTTGTGGATATGAGCTAGGATGCACACACGTAGGCTAAAACTGAAGCTGAGCCACTGAGATGTGGCTCAGTGGTAGAACGTTTGCCTGGCGTTTGTGAGGTCCCGGATTCAGTTATCTGGGAGGGGGGTAGGGAAATCCAGCTCACATAAGCTAAAACTGTGCAAGCCCTAGTGGAGAGGGCCTCCTTCAGAGTCAAGGGCTTGAACAGTCAGAACAGAGGATGCATTTCTTAGCAACACTAACAGACAAACAAAAAAGCTTGACAGTACCAGAAATACCCACCAGTAATCTAGCTGCTTATGAGAACAAATTTTGTTGCCCTTAAAAGGAAGGGAACATAATAAAATGTGATTATATATACAGAGGAGTATTACTCAGCTTTAAAAAGGAAAGAAGTCCTGTCATATGCTACAACACTGATGAATATTGAAGACACTGTGTTAAGTGAAATGACGACAGGACAAATACTGTGTGACACTGCTTAGATGAGGTATCTAAAGTATTAATATTCATCAAAACAGAAACAGAAAGGTGTTTTACAGGGACTGGGAGGGAGGGAGAAAGGGAAATTGTTCAATGCCTATAGAGTTTTAGCTTTGCAAGATGAAAAAGTTCAGGAGCTCTATTGCACATTGGAAACCTACTTGTATTAGGCTTCTAAGGCTGCCATAACAAAATGCAACAGACTGGAAGATTTAAGCAACAGAAATTTATTTTTCACAGTTCTGGAGACTGTAAATCCAAGATTAATGTGCCAGCAGGGGTGGTGTCTGGTGAGGGCTCCCCCCTTCAATTACAGACTTCTTGGTGTATCCTCAAACGTCTTTCCCTCATTGTGTGCAGGGATAGTGAACTTTCTGGTATATCTTCTTATAACAACACTAATCCTGTCAGATCAAGGTCCCAATTGTGACCTCATTTAACCTTAATAACTTGTTTAAAGACCCCGTTTTGGAATATATGGATTTTAGTGGGACACACTTAGTCTGTAATAGTACTGAGCATTACTGATCCGTATGCTTAAAAATGGTTGTTGTGGGCTGGGATATAGCTCAGTTGGTAGAGTGCTTGCCTGACATGCACAAAACACTGGGTTCAATCCCCAGTACCACCACCACCACCAAAAAAAAAAAAAAAAAAAAAAAATGATTGTTGTATAAAAAAATAAAAGGAAGGCCACACAAGAGCTAGAGTCTCCTTGAAGAAATGACTAATTATAGGGCTAGAATAGAGAAAATTCAAAATGAGCTTGGAGCCTCTTATAGTCTTTTAGTATTAGAAAATAAGAAAGTCTTTTTTTAAGTTAGGGCATATCAGAATACATGAACCAACCTGAAAAAAATTCCCAATAGAACACTTTGAGTCACAAAATAATAATTCATATCAAATTATAACCCAAAGAAAAAAGACTGAATCTGAATTGATTTAAGTAAATAAATGAGGGAGAATAAATCTTCCTTACGAAGGATCTCAAATAATATATGTAGATACTATCCCTTGAGTATGTAGAATTTAATTCTCTTCCTTTTGAGTGTGGCCAAGACCTAAATACCTGCTTCCAAAAAACAAATCAGGTAAAGGGAAAGAGTGTCTTTACTGAAGAGAAACCTGGCAAATAGTATCTCAACCACATGAATATACAAAGCCCAATGATGAATCTTGGTGATATCATATACCCCCAAATATGACACAGTGAGGATACCTAGTTATTAAGGTATTTCCCCCAAAACCAATAACCCCAGTGAAATAGTAGGGGAAAAAATGAAATAACTCTAAGTAGAGGAGTATTCTATTAAATACCTGGCCAATATTTATCAATTATATCAAGATAATGAAAAACAAAGAAACACTGATAAACTGCCATAGACCAGTGGAGTTTGAGTAACAGGGTAAATAAATGCAATATAGTCTCCTGGATTGGATCCTATAAAGGAAAAAGGACATTAGTGGAAAACTTGTGACATTCAAATGAAGTCTGGAATTTGGGTAATAATAATGTAACAATGTTAATTTCTTACTTTTGACAAATGTGCAGTGATTTAGATACTAACACCAGGAAAGATGGAGTAATGAGTATAAAGCAATGCTCTGTAATATATTTAAGACATTTCTGTAAATCTGAAATTATCCCCAAATAGAAATTTTATTCCTAAAAGGAAAAATGCATAATGCAGGCTAGGTATAATTAACATATTTAATGTCAAGAATAGAATAAAAATTATTAGAATGCAAAAAATAAGAAAATGTGGGCCATGGTCCAAAGAAAAATCAGTAACTAGAAAAGAAATGTATATGACCTAGATGTTGCAATTAGCAAACAAGAAATTTACTAGATGTATAAACATGTTCAAAGACTTAGAAGAAAATATAAAAATAAAAATAAAAATCTGAAGAAAATAATGAATAAAAATCTAATCAGAGAAATAGAAGCTATAAAAAAGTATCTAGTGAATCCTCTAGAATAATATTCATAATTTTAAAAAACAACTGAATAGGATTTATAGCAAATTGGAGAGGGGAAAGAAAAACATGAAGACAGATTACCATAAATTACCCAATACGAAGAACAGAGGAAAAATGAGGTGAGGGATGAACAGAACCTTAGTAACCTACAGGATAATACCAAGTAATATAACATACATAAAACTGAACTCCAAGAAATAAGCAGGAACTGTAATGAAGTTGGAAAATAATTTTTAAAATTAATGGCCTAATGCTTCCTAAATTTGGTGTAGAACTTACAGTATAAAAAACTCAACTCCAGCACCACACACACACAAAAAAAGAAATTCAATAATCCCAATAAGCATTTAGAAAGTAACACAAAAGATATCATATAAAACTGATAAAAACTAGATTAAAATATTGACAGTAGCTAGAGAAAATAACATATTAATACTAGGGAATTATCACATGAATGATGCCTGAATTTTTGTCAGAAACCAAGAGGGAGAAAGACAATGGGATAAATACCATCTTTAAATGGTAAGACACCAATCCAGAATACTATATACAGCAAAAATATCCAGTAAAATTGAAGAGGAAATAAAGCCATTTTCAGAAGAAAGAAAACAAAATTTGTCATGAGCAGCCCAGCACTATAAGAAATGGTAAAGGAAGTTCTTTGAAAAGAAATTCACTGAATGAAAATGTATATCTACAGAAAAGGTAGATGACAAGAATGGTAAGTATAAAGGTACATATAAAAGATTTTATTGTTTTCTCACTTTCTTTAAAAGAAAAGTAAATCAGGTAAGACAAATTATAAACAATAGCAAAATGATAGCTGTAAAGCTAGTAATATCAATACACTCATGCACTGTCTAAAAGCAGGAATATGATTTTAGGAAATGTGCCGTTAGGCAATCATCATTGTATGAGCATCATTTTCGGATCACTGTCATATCTGCAGTTGACTGACACAGTACTATGCAGTGCATGACTGTGATTACATTCACCTAAATGGACTAGCACATCAAATAAGCAGCAGAGGTTATAAGACCAGAAGAAAAATCAAGAACCAATTCTGTACTGTCTATATGATATGAACTTCATCTATAATAACACAGATAGGTTGAAAGAAAAACATACACAAAGAGAAGCATCCAACAGTAAGCAAAAGAAACCTGGAGTTGTGTATTAGTCTTTGATCACAGCTGTAACAACTTACCTACCACAAATTTATTAGCTTAAAATGAAAATACATTTTTTTTCTTTTCTGGAGGCCAGACATTTCAAGTCAAGGTATTGGCAGGACTGCTTTCCTTCCGGAAGCTTCAGAAAAGAATCCACTTTCTTGACTCTCCCAGCTCCTGGAGGTTGCTTGCATTCCTTGGTTTATGGCTTATTCTACCACCTTCAATGTGTATCATATCAGAGAGTGCTAAGAGCGTTTGCCTAGCAAGTGCAAGGCCCTGGGTTCATTCCCCAGTACCACAATGAACAAAAGTTATCCTCTGCTTCCACTGTCATATTCCCTTTTTCTGACTTCGACTCCACTGTCTCCTTCATATAAGGTCCCCATGATTACACTAGACCCGTCTGGACAATCCAGCATAATCTCTCTGTCTCAAGATTTTTAATCATATATGCAAAGTTTCTTTTTCACTACAAGGTAACATATACACTGGTATTAGAGATTAGTACATAAACGTCTTTGGGATGGAGCACTATTAGCCTATCACAAGTGGTCATATTAATATAAGATGAAATAGACAAATAGATGTATTTTATAATATATGAGTCACTGTGTCAAGCATACTTAACAACAAATGAGCATGCACCAAAATTAGAACTTCAAAATGTATGAAGCAAAAACTGACTAAATTAAAGAGAAATAAATAAGTCCATAATCATATTTGGAGATTTATTGGTTACTTTTTCTCAGTAACTGATAAATATTAGACAAAATAACAAATAATTTAAAATATCTCAACAATTCCATCAGCCACCTTGACCTCTATTTAATTCAAACACATTAAATATTTTGATACTTACTATTAAAACGGCCCCATAGAAGGGAGAATGAATTTAAAATTCTATAGTCATCTTTCTTTTCATCTTACCATTGGGATAATTTTCTCTGCATACTTGAAATTTGCAAGTGAAAATAATATATATTGTGATCATTTGTAGGAATTTTATGATTGGTAAGGTTCAACATTTATTTTCATAAGTTTAGTTCCTTTTTTATTTTTCAGTAATGGGAATTGAACTCAGTGGCACTTAACCACTGAACCACATCCCCAGCCCTTTCTCGTATTTTAAAGACTGGGTCTCACTGAGTTGCTTATGGCCTCACTGGCTTTGAACTCACAGTCCTCCTGCCTTAGCCTCCTGAGTAGCTGGGATTACAAGTATGTGCTGCCATGCCTGGCTTTATTTCCCATTTTGGAATTAACACATAATGTTATTCAACCACTGTTTATCAGTATTTATTTGCCAGTATAATTTTGGATCAGGTTGTTTGCACTCTTTGTCATATTATTTAAATATATTTGTTTCATATATTAATTTTGTAAATTAACTTTTTAATGTCAAAGAGTTAAGTTTCTGAAGGCAAAAATATAAGTTTTTTCCTTTGTAGGATCAAATAGTGATTGTAGGCTCAAAAATATTCATTATATCCAGATATAAATGAATATTAATGCTTTTATTTTTATATGAAATATTTTCATTTTTACTCACATGGGATATTGTGGAAAATAAAAAGGTAAAGGGATTTTAAAAAATAAAATAAAATCCTCCCAATGAAATCAAACAACTAAGAATATATGTTTTTCAAGTGTTAAAAAAAAAAATCCACAAAGATCACAACTTCCCACCCAGTCCTGGAACCATGTGGACACACCCACCTTTCAAACCCACCACTACCCACCACCTGGAATTGGGGCCCATGTATATCCCCAAAAATCCTCAGATCCATGCCAATCCAGTTTATTGTGCAGCCACACAGTCCATAAGTGGAAGTCTTTCCCCAGTGAAGATGATCTGGTGGACAAGGTGACTGTTCTTTCGAATGCATGGGCACCAGCACATGCCTGCAAAAATAGAAAAAGCAAATTTTTCTTTTTTGTAGCGCTGGGCATTGAACCCAGGGGTCTCACACATGCTTAGCAAGTGCTCTACCACTGAGCTACTTCCCCAACCCTTAAAAGCAATCTTTTAAGTGATATTACCAAAAGAAATTTTCAGTTACTAACCCCAAAGAAAGGGAGACTGATGAAATCCCTGTCAAAGATTTCAAAACATGTGTTTAAAAAGAAGCTCAATGAGCTCAAGATAACACAGATGGATAACTCAACACTATCAGGGAAACAGTACATGAACAAGATGAGTTCAACAAAAAGGCAGAAATCATTAAAAGAACAAAACAAATTCTGGAGCTGAAGAAAATACAATAAGTGAAAGAAAAAGTGAAACATATAATTTTATTATGGTTTGGATCTGGAATGTTCCCCAAAATTTTATATGCTGCAAGTATGGCCCCCAATGCAGCAAGATTCAGACATGCGGATTTTAAGGAAATGACTGGATCATAGGGGCTCTGAATGGGCAACTGGGAAGTGGAACCTAGTTAGATGAAGCAGGTCACTGGGGCTGTGCCCTGGAGGCGTCTGTGTCCTCCCTGGCCCTTTTCCTCCACCCCACATCCGCTCTCTTTCCCAGCTGCTATGAGTTGAGCAACTTGCCTCTTCTCAGGACTTTCCCCCACGATTTTTCTGCGTTAGAGTCAACCAACCACGGCCTGAATCTCTGAAATTGTAAACCAAAACAACTCTTTCCACCTCTAAGTTGTTAATCTCAGGTATTTCAGTCACAGAAATGAAAAGCTAACACAACCTTCAACACCATATTCAGTCAAGCAAAAGAAAGAATCAACAAACTTGAAGACAGGTATTTAAAATTTTCCAGAGGGTAAAAAAAAGATTAATAAAGAGTGAAGAAAGTCTGAGATTTTGGAGACACAAATGAACAAACCAATTAAGAAATTATTGAAATCCCACAAGGAGAAGAAATAAAGATTCAGAAAGTTAATCTCTAAAAAATGACCAAAACTACTCAAATCAAGGGAAAGATAGACATCCAGGTTTAATAAGTCTGAAAGATCCCAAACAGGTTGAATACAAAAATTTCTACACTTAGATACATTATAATTTGTTCTGTTTTTGCTGTGCTAGGGAATTGAACCCAGGGCCGTACTGCTTATGAGGCAGGCACTCTACTAACTGAGCTATATCCCCAGCCCAGATACATTATAATTAAGTGGATGAAAGACAAAGAGAATTTTGAAAGCACTGAGAGAAAGGTGGTTCATTACATATAAGGCTAGGATTTCTAAGAAGAAACTTTATAATTCAGGAGAATGAGATGATATATTCAAAAATACTGGGAGAGAAAACTGTCAACCAAGAATACTATACCTAAAAAATTATCTTTTTAAAATGGAGAAGAAGCAGGCATTGTGATGCATACCTGTAATCCCAGTGACTTGGGAGGCTGAGGCAGGAGGATCACAGATTTGAGGCTAGCCTCAGCAGTCTAGCAAAACTCTAAGCAACTTAGTGAGATCTACCCCATCTCAAAATTTTGAAAAAATAAATAAAAAGAGTCAGGGATGTAGACTAGTGGTAAAGAGCCCCTGGGTTCAAACTCCAGTACTAAAAAATAAAATAAAATAAAACAAAATAAAGACAAGATTAAGTTTTTTCTAAACAAACAAAAATTGAGGGAGTTTAATCATCACTAGACCTGCCTTACTGGAAATGCCGAAGGGAACTCTTCAAGTTGAAACAAAACATGCTAAACAGCAATGTAAAAACATGAAAGCATAAATCTCACTGACATAGGTATAAATACAGAATCATGTAACACTGTAATGGCGATGCATAAATTAATATTAGTCATAATATAAAAGAAAAACTTGTTAATCAATACACAGTATAGGGGCTGGGGATATAACTCAGTTGGTAGAGTGCTTGCCTTATAAGCACAAGGCCCTGGGTTCAATCTCCAGCACCGCAAAAAAAAAAAAAAGACAATACACAGTATAAAGGAAATAATCTTTTTTTATTTTTATTTTTATTTTAGTTCATTGTACACAAATGGAGTACAACTATCATTTTTCTGGTTGTACACAAAGTAGAATCATACAATTTGCATATTCATATATATACATAGGGTAATGATGTTTGTCTCATTCTATTATCTTTCCTTCCCTGCCCCCTCCCCATCTGTCATTTTCCTCTATACAATCCATCCTTCTCCATTCTTCCCATACCTACCCCACCCCCGGAAGTAATCTCTGACTACAAGAATACAAACTTTGAATGAGATGAAGTAACAGTGTAGAGATTTTATAAGCAATTAAGTTGTTCTCAGCTTAAAAAATCAATAGTTATAAGATCTTTTATTTGCGCCTCCAAATAACCACAAAGAAAATTCAACACTAAATAAAACAAAATATAAAGAGAAAAGAATAAAAGGAAACCACTTCAGAATTCATCAAATAACAAAGGAAGACAACAAAAGATGAAGAGAGGAACAATACAATTGCAAAATAACAAACAACAAAATGACCATGGTAAAGCTTTAATGTTAAATGTAAGACTTATAAATTCCCCAAGCAGCATACAGTGGCTGAAGGGGCAAAAAAATCAAGATCCAACAATATGCTTTCTGCAAAACATACATAAGGACACACAGAAGCTGAAAGTGAAGAGATGGGGAAAAAGATGTTTCATACAAAAGGTGACCTCACAGAGCAGGAGTAGCTGTCCTTACATCAGACAAAACAGACTGCACCAAACACTGTATCCAGAAATACAATGTGACTTTCTAAGGATAAAAGAGTCAATTCAACAGATAATTGTAACACTTAAAAATGCATATGCTCCCAAAAAGAGTGCCTAAATATATAAAGCAGATATTGACATATCTGAAGAGAGAAATGGGTAATCATAGAATATCAGCAGGGTACTTCACTATCCCACTGTCAATCGTGAATAGCACATTCAGACAGAAAATAAAGCAGCTGCTGACTTGGACAACATAGTGAACCAAATAGACCTAACAGACGGGTACAGAACTTCACACCCAACGGCACCAGAATACTACACCAGCATACACGGAAGGTTCTCCAGAGTAGATCACATGTCAAAAAACAGGTCTTATCAAACTGAAGGAGGCCGAA
This sequence comes from Glaucomys volans, assembly GCA_020662805.1. Lineage (NCBI taxonomy): Eukaryota > Metazoa > Chordata > Mammalia > Rodentia > Sciuridae > Glaucomys > Glaucomys volans. The sequence continues at coordinate 332,505 of JAJEJO010004313.1, read as the reverse complement.
ATTATTCCAAGTATCTTTTATAACATAATTTGCTTAACATAATTTCCTCAATTTCTTTCACCAGTACATGTGCTTTCCCTTCTATCCTCTCCCAGGTCCCCCAGTCTCCTTCCCTTACTCTACTGATCTGTCTTCTATTTTCATGAGATTTCACTTCCTTTTTTTTCTTTCTTTTTTTCCCTCTAACTTTCATATCAGAGAAAATATGCAACCCTTGACTTTCTCATTCCATCATATTTTGCTTAACATGATGTTCTCAAATTCCATCCATTTTTTAATTTTTGTTTTTCATTGTTTGCCTCATTCTATTACTTTTTCTTCCCCCTGCACCCTCCCCACCCCTCATTTTCCTCTGTACAATCCATCCTTCCTCCATTCTTGTCTCCCTCAACCCCCTCCCCATTATGTATCATCATCCACTTATCAGAGAAATTGTTCAGCCTTTGTTTTGGGGGGATTGGCTTATTTCACATTGGCATGAATGAGACAAACATCATTATCCTATGGACATGTATGATTACACAAATGGTGTGACTCTACTTGGTGCACAACCAGAAAAACAAAAGTTGTACTTCAGTTGTGTACAATGAATCAAAATATTTAAAATTCCTTCCATTTTCTTGCAAATTACATAATTTCATTCTTTATGACTAAGTAAAATCCCATTGTGTATGTATATCGCATTTTCTTTATCCATGCATCTGTTGACAGACCTAATTGTTGATGGAAGAATGGATAAAGGAAATGTCACACACACACATATACACACAATGAAATATTATTCAGTCTTTAAAAAGAAGAGCCTGCCATTTGTAATGGCAACATGGATGAAAGTAGAATAATCCAGGAATACAAATATTGCATAGTCTCACTCCTTCCTTTTAAATACAGTCTCACTGTATTTAAAATAGTCAAATTTAGCTGGACATGGTGGTGCATGCCTATAATCCCAGATATTTGAGAGGCAGAGGTAAGAGGATTGTGACATTGAGGATAACTGGGCAACGGAACAAGACCCTGTCTCAAAAATAAAATAATCCAACTAATACAAGCAGAGAGTAAAAGGTGGTTGTCAAGGGACGTGAGAGAAATGGAGAGATGGTCAAAGGATACAAAGTTTCAGTTATACAAATAAATACGTCTGGGGATCTAATATACAGAAATATGACTGTAGACAACAAGACTGTATTTGTTCTGGAGATTTGCTAAGAGGATTGGAAAGTGCTCTTATCACACCAAAAATAAATAAATAAATAAATAAATAAAAAAGAAGGCAAAAAAATGTGTGCTGATGGGCATACAAGCTAACTTGATTGTGATTAGTTCACAATGTATACATATTAAAACATCAAATCTTATACCTTAAATATATACAATTTTTGTCAAATCATCTCAATAAAACTGGTGGGGAAGTCTCTCTTAAACAACTACTTGACATGGACAAAATAAAAATAGAAATAATAATAAAATTTGTGAGGCATGGTGGTAGAGGCCTGTAATCCCAGTAACTGAGGAGACTGAGGCAGGAGGAGACCAAATTCAAGACTGGCCTCAGCAACTTAGTGAGGCCCTGTCTCAAAATATAAAGGGCTGGGGATGTGGCTCAGTGGTTAAGTGCCCGTGGGTTCAATCCCCAGTATTAAAAATAGTAATGAAATATTTTAAAATACTGATCAAAAACCAAAGGAAGAGAACAAAAATTACCAATATCAAATACGAAGGAGCTGGTGGTACATGCCTGTAATCCCAGCTTCTCAGAAGTTTAAGACCAGTTTGGGCAAAGTAAACAGACCGTATCTCAAGCTAAAAAAATCCAAAGTCCTGGGGAATATAGCTCAGTGGCAGGGGATGCCTGGGTTCAACCCCCAGACCAAAAAAGGAAAAAAAAAGAAAGAAGGGCTGGAGGTTTAGCTCAGTGGTCAGGTGCTGGTCTGGCATGTGTGAGGGCCTTGATTCAATTCCCAGCACAGAAACAAAGAAAGAAAGCAAGGAAGGGTTGAAGAAGGCATGTTGCTATAGATTTTAAAAACATTAAAAGTATAACAAGTAAGTATTCTACCTTTATGCCAATAAATTTAATGTTAGATTAAATGGATAAATTCCTTGAAAAACACAATTCCTTGAAAAACACAAATACTTAAAGTTTGTTTTATGTTAAACAAACTTTAACATAAAAACAAATGGAAGCCGGGCGTGGTGGCGCACGCCTGTAATCCAAGCGACTTGGGAGGCTGAGTCAGGAGGATCGCGAGTTCAAAGCCAGCCTCAGCAACTTAGCGAGGCCCTAAGCAACTCAGTGAGACCCTGTCTCTAAATAAAATACAAAATAGGGCTGGGGGTGTAGCTCAGTGGCCGAGTGTCCCTGAGTTCAATCCCTGGTTCCAAAAAAAAAAATAAATGGAAATTTTTGAAAAGTTGTGTCTACTAAAGAAATTGAATTGGTTAATACAACCCTTCCTATAAAAACTTTATGCTCAATAAAGTAGATTTCAATAGCATACTCTATCAAACATTCAGCAGTAAATAACACAGCTCCTTCAGGATATAGAAATGGTAAGCATACCCTCCCAACCTGGCTTAGGAAATCATGATCCTATTGCCAAACTTAACAAATAATTGCAAGAAAATAAAATTATAGACACCAACCTTCATGAATATAGATAGGAAAATTTTTAACAAAATATCAGCAAACTAAACCTACAAAAATATCAAATCAGTGTCATCATAACAGTGTGGTTTATCCCAGAAATGTGTGATGTTGGCTTAACATTCTAAAATTAATCATTGTTTACCTTATTAACAGAATTAAGAAGGAAAACTATACAACTATAGATTATGCCAACAGAAGCAAGGGGAAAGGGCACAGAAACAAACCAACATCCATTCAGATTAAATATAGTCCATAAAGAATAGAAAGAAATTTTCCCAACTTTATAATGGCTTCTACAAAAATCCTACAACTGATAACATTCTTACCGTGAAACAATGAATGTTATCCCAGTAAGACTATGAAAAGGGCAAGGATGTCTAAGTTTGTCAACTCTCTTCAACTTTGCACAGAAATTCTGCACAGAAAAAAATAAGTAAAAGATGAAAAGGAAGAAGCAGAACTTGCTGGGGAAGTCATCTAGCACACAGTTTTCTTTGTGGGAAGGTTTTTTGTTTGTGTGCTTTTTGTTGTTGTTGATGTTGTTGTCATTTTTTGTGATGGTGGGAATTAAATCCAGGGTCTCAAACATGGTAGGCAAGTAGTCTACCACTAAGCTCCTTACCAGACGTTTTAGAACTTTGAGACAGGATCTCACTAAGTTGCCCATGTTGGCCTCCAACTTGCTCTCATCTTGTCTCAGCCTTCAGAGTGGCTGGGTTTTCAGGCTTGTGCCACCACACCCAATTTGTGGGAAGGTTTTCAATCTAAATTCAGTTTGTTTAGTGGGATATCCATTGCTATCTATTTGTTTCTTGAATAAATTTTGGTAGTTAGAATCTTTTAATGAATTTGTTCATCTAAGATAGGGTCAGCGAACTTTTTCTGTAAAAGGCCACAGAGTAAATACTCCAGGCATTTCTAACAATTCGGACCTCCACAACTACTCAACTCTGTAATTGACAAAATATAAACAAATATGTTTATATTCCAATAAAAAGAGGATAGGTAAGTGCTCTTACCACTTAATTCACAAAATAGGTGGCAAGTCAGATTTGGCCTACAGACAGTTTACTGACATAAACTGTCATATTTATTGATATAAAATTATTTATAATATCATTTTATTATCCTTTTCTAATTTTTCAAATTATTTAATCATTGAAAGCAAACTAAATGGAAAGCTTACAATGGAGAAGAATTATATGTCAGTGCCTTCCTTTTCTAATTTACTAATATTTTGATTGACAAATAATAATTATATATATTTGTGGGATTCCAGGTGACTTTTTTTTATATTTGTCTACAGTGTGACATGACTAAATCAAGATAGTCAACATGTCCATATCCTCCTATACCTATTTTTTTTATGGTGAGACATTTAAAATTTTTGCTCCCTTATTTTGAAGTATAAAATACATTATTATTGACTATATTCGGCCTGCTGTCCAGAAGATTTCAAGGCCCACTTCTCCTCCCTACATGAAACTTTGTACTCCTTGATCAACAACTCCCCATTCCCTCCCTCCCCAGCCTGTTATGATTTGGATATAAAGTATCCCCCCAAAAGCTTATAGGTTGGAAACAAATCCAATGCAGCAATGTTCAGAGTTGAAATGATTAGACTACAAGAAATATAACTTCATCAGTGGATCAACCCATTTGATGGATTAATAACTTGAATGAATAATTGGGTGATAAATGCAAGCAGGTAGTGTGTGACTGGCGGAAGTGGGTAACTGGGTACAAGCCCTTGGGAAGTCTATTTCATCCCTGGCTCCTCACACTCTTCCCACTCCCACCCCACAGAGCTGCCCGGGGCGAAATAGCTTTCCTCTGTCACATCTTTATGCCATGATATTCTGCCCAGAGCAATGGAGTCAGTCAATCAAGGACTGAACCTCTGAAACCATGAGCCCAAAATAAACTTTTCCTGCTTTAAGTTATCAATGTCAGTTATTTTGGTCACAGGAAAAAAGGCTGGCTAACACACCAACTCCTGGCATATGCTTAAACAGTGTTTTGCTTTCTACTTCCATGAGTTCAGCTTTATTACACATCTAAGTGAAATCAAGGAAAATTTGTCTTTCTGGGTCTGGCTTGTTTCACCTCACATAATGTTCTCCAGATTCATCCATGCTATCACAAATGCTAGGATTTAACCCCTTTTTAAGGCTGAGTAGTATCTCACTGTATACATATGCCACATTTTCTATATCCATCCATCTGCTGATGGACACTTAGGTTGTTTCTATATCATGACTATTGTGAATAATGCTGCAATGAACATGGAGTACAGGTGACCCTTTGATATATTGATTTGGTTATATATAAACCATAAATGGAATTACTGGATTGGATTGTAGTATCATTCTTAGTTTTGTGGGTTGGGGTGTAGCTTGGTGGTAGAGTGCTTCCCCAGCAACACACACACACACACACACACACACACACACACAAAAGGTAGATCCATACAGTTCTCCATAACAGCTGTTGTAATTTACATCCCCACTAACAAAAAAAAGAGTTCCCTTTCTCTACATCCTCTCCAGCATTTGTTATCTTTCATCTTATTGTTAAGTATTCTAACCACTGTGGTTTGAATGTGAGATGTCCCCTACAATCGCCTGTGTTAATGTAGTAATGAGGTGAAATGGTTGGATCATGAAAGCTGTAACATAATTAGTCCATCCTAGTTTAAGTAGACTAACTGGGCGGTGGCTGTGGGCTGATGGGGCATAACCAGAGTGGGTGAATCCCTTGTGGCCATGACCTGAAAAGGTTCATCTTTCCTGTGTCCCTTTCCCTCTCTCTGCTTCCTGGCCACTATAAGAGCAGCACTCCTCTGCCACACCATTCCGCCATGATGTTCCACTGTACCTTCGGCCCAGAGCAATGGAGTTGGCCGATCACAGACTGAACCTCTGAAACAATGAGCCCAAATAAACTTTTCTCTCCTAAGCTGTTCTGGTCAAGTATTTTGGTCATGGCAATGAAAAGCTAACTGAGCTCATTTTGATTTTGGTTTTGGTTTTTTTCAGGGCTGAGGACTGAACTCAGAGCCTTCCATGTGCTAGGCAAGGGCTCTGTCACTGAGCTAAATCCCCAGCCCCTCGTTTTGGTTTTAACTGGCATTTCCTTAATGATTAGTAATGCTGAGCATTTTTTCATATCTCTACTGGTCATCTGTATCTTTTGAGAAATGTCTTTTCAGGTTCTTTGCCCATTTTTCTTGCTATTATTTGAGTTCCTTATATATTTTGGATGTCAGCCCCTTATCAGATATATCATTTACAAATGTATTTTCTCCTTCTATAGGTTATCTTTTCACTTCATTGTTTCTTGGGCTGCATGGAAGCTTTTCAGTTTGATATAACCCATGAGTCTATTTTTGCTTTAGTTATCTGTGCTTTCAAGGTCATATAAAAATTATCGAGCCGGGCGTGGTGGCGCAGGCCTGCAATCCAAGCAACTCAGGAGGCTGAGTCAGGAGGATCGCGAGTTCAAAGCCAGCCTCAGCAACTTAGCGAGGCTCTAAGCAACTCAGTGAGACCCTGTCTCTAAATAAAATACAAAATAGGGCTGGGGATGTGGTTCAGTGGCCACGTGCCCCTGAGTTCAATCCCTGGTTCAAAAAAAAAAAAAAAATTATCATTGCCCAAACTAATATCACAGAGCTTTCCTCTGTTTTTTTTTTCCTATTAGTTTGACAATTTGGGGTCTTATATTTAATTCTTTAATATATTTTGAGTTGATTTTGCTATAGCATAATATTAAGATTTAATTTCACTCTTCTGCAAGTGGCTATCTAGTTTTCCCAATACAATTTATTGAAGACTCTGTCCTTTACTCACTGTGTGTCTTATTTAGCACCTTTGTAAAAATCAATTGACCATAAATACATGGGTTTATTTTGGGGTTTTCTATCCTGTCCCACTTGTCAATGTGTCTGTTTTTATGCTAATACCATGCTGATTTTGGTTTATGTTTTGTTTTGCTTCGTTTTTTCATTCAGTACTGGGGAATGAGCCCAGGGCCTTCTGCATGCTAGCAAGCACCTTAACACAGAGCTATATCCACAATCTTTTTTATTTTTTATTGTGAGACAGAGTCTAACTTGCCCAGGCTGGCCTCAAACTTGTGATCCTTCTGCCTCAGCCTCCTGAGTAGTTGAATTTACAGGCAGGCACCACTCTCCTGGCACATTGTTTGGATTGCAATCACTTTATGTTTTGAAATCCGGGGCATGACGCCTCCAGGTTTGTTTATAGTAATTGTTGCTTGCTTGTTTGGTTTTGTTATGTTTGGGGTTTTGTTTTATCATTTTGAGTTTGGGGGATTCCATATGAACTCTAAGGATTTTTTCCATTTCCATGAAAAATGACATTGAAATTTCAATGAGGATTGCATGAATCTGTAGACGAATTCTGGAAGTGTGAACACTTTTACAACATTAATTCTCCCAATCCATAAAAATGAAATTATCTGGAGGCTGGGGTTGTGGCACAGTGGTAGAGCACTTGCCTAGCATGTGTGAGGCACTGGGTTCTATTCTCAGCACTGCATATAAATAAATAAAAAAGTCCTTTTACAACTAAAAAAAATTTTTTAAAAAATGAAATTATCTTTTCATTTACATATTTTCTTTTATCAGTGTTTTATAGTTTTCAGTATACAAGTGTTTTACCTTCTTGATTAAATTTACACCTTAAGTATTTAATTTTTGAGTTGCTATTGTAAACAGAATTGTTTTCTTGATTTCATTTTCATATAGTTCATTATGAGTAAATAGAAGAAATATTGCTGATTTTTGTATGCCGATTTGGTATCCTGTAACTTTACTGTCAGTTCTAACAGATTTTTTGATAGTATCTTAAAGGTTTTTTATATGTAAGATCACATCTTCTGTAAATGAGACAACTTCATTTCTTTTCCTATTAGGATTCATTTTTTTCTTGCCTCATTGCTCTGGCTAGGACTTCCAGTGCAATGTGGAAAAAAAAGGGTGAGAATGAACATCTTTATCTTGTCACCTGCACTTAGAGGCTAAGTTTTCAAACATTCTCCTTTGAGAACAATGTTAAGCTACAAATTTGTCACAAATGGCCTTTATTTTGTTTAGGTGCACTCCCTTTATAACTGATTTCTAGAGAGTTTTTAATCATGACAGAATGTTTTTTCTGCCTCTATTGAGATGATCATATGATGATTTTATCCTTCATTTTGTTAATGTGGTGTATCACATTTATTGATTTGCGTAAGTCCAACCATTTGGGGATAAATCCCACTTGAACATGCTGAATGATTCTTTTCATGTGTTTTCTTTTTAATTCAATTTACTAATATTATATTGAAGATTTTTGTACTATCAGGGATATTGGCCAATGATTTTCTTTTCTTTTTAGGATCCTTATCTGGATTTAGTATCAGGGTAATGCTAACCTTGTAAAATGAGTATGGAAGTATTCCCTCTACCCCAATTTTTTTAGGAGTCCAATAATTGGTATTAGTCCTTGAAGTGTTTACTAAAATTCAACAGTGAAGTCATCCATTCCTGGGCATTTCTTTGATAGGAGATTTTTTTAGTGCTAATTCAGTCTCTTTACAGGTTATTGGACTATTCTATTTCTTCATGATCCATTCTTAGTATGTGTCTAGGAATTTATTTCTTCTAAGTTATCCAAATTTGTTGGCACATTACTACTCACAGTAGTTCGCTTGTTCTGTTATTGTTTTTCATTTTTTATAGTACTGGAGATTGAACCTAGGGCCTTGCAAATGCTAGGCAAGCACTCTACCAACGAGCTACACTCCCAGGCCTTTTATTCTTTTTTCTTTTTTCTCCTTTTCCTTCTTTTCCTTTTTAAGAAAAAGTCATGCCAAGTTGCCCAGGGTGGCCTCAAACTTGTGATCCACTTGCCTCAGCCTCCCAAATAGCTGTGAGTACAGATATATGCCACCACACCCAGAATTCATAGTGGTTTCTTATGATCTTTGTATTTTAGTAACATCAATCATAACATCTCTCTCACTTCTGCTCTTACAGATAGATTACTTACAAAGTAGAACTATAAGGCGTATTAGAAGAAAACACAGATACAATTCAAATGCCCATCCAAAGAACAGATAAACAGAGTGAGAAATATTCACACAATATACTACTACCCAACCAAAAAAAAAAAAAAAAACTGCTACTGATACATGCAAAAACAGAATCTGTAAATATTATTGAGTGAAAGAAATCAAACAGATGCAAAGGTACGTATTATGTGATTCAATTTACATGAAGTTCTAGACTAGGCAAAACTATGATGAAAATATTAGAACAATGCAGGGCTAGGGGAAATTAATGGAAAGGGATATGGAATATTAGGGAGGAGGGGAAAGTCTTGATTACAGGCTAGTAACCGTTAGGATGCATCTGACAAAATTCAAATGAATTGTGAAACTAAAAGTTGTACTTATCATGATTTATCAATTTTCCCTCGATATTACACAACATATCGCATATCAAAACATCATAATACTTCAGTATGTACGATATTTACACTTTTGTCAGTTAAAAATAACTTTAATTTATAAGTTAAAAAATCTGAATTGCTAATCTATCCCCTCAGGATATCACTGTGTAGCAAGTGATCTAATCTGCTGCTAAAAGTGTAAATGGGTTTTAACACCACTCAAACCACATCAATTTTCCTACAGGCTCACGTATACATTAACTGTTGTAGCAGTTGTACCCTTTCCATTACAGACGTCCAGACCGAATAGAAATTTTACATCCCATTTTCTCTCTTAACCTCAGCCTTTTCATATTGTTTGGTCAGTACCCAACAGAATGTTAAAGAAAAGACAGAGTGGAAACCTGCACATAGGCTGAATTGGTTAAAGACAACTACTTGATTATATTACTGTTTCTTGAGTGTGTTCTCTCCCTGACTAGTTGGAAAACACCTGTTTTTATTGCTGTAGTTACTGACTGGTTACTTTTATGAACTTATGCGATTTTACTGATAATGAAATTAAGGAAACTGAATACTATTCTTTATATTTTAATTTTTAAAAATATATTTTACCCCAACAAGAAAAAATAGAACCTTAAACAAATATTGAACACTAAAATGGCATGCCTTACACAGTTCTATGATTTATTAGTTATAAAACAACTTCCTGTGTTTTCATTTGTGTGAACAAATGTACACATCAATTATATTAAGTATACTGGGAATCAGGGTCAATCTCAGAAATACATAAAGGTTTCCTAGCTCTGCTGAGAAGGATTACATAAGTAACAAATACCAACTGTAATCAGATCTTGGTTTCTCCACTAAAAAACCCCTTGGAGAAATTATGGATTCTAGGGTAAGAAAAGTACAAAAGGTTTGTTGTTGCTGTTATTTGTTATTCTACATATTTGTCATATGTTTTGATTACATACACATAGGAAAGTGACTACTATAATCAAGTAAATTAACATATGCATCATCTCATGTAGTAACTCTTAATTTCTCTCTCTCTCTCTCTCTCTCTCTCTCTCTCTTTCTTTTTCTCTGATTCATTATTTTCCTCTTTCTCTCTCCCTTTCTTGGGAAAAGTACCTAAAATCTACTTTCTTGGTATATTTCCAGGATACAATGTGATATCATTAACTACAGTCTTCATATTATGTATCAGAATCCATATTTATTCATCCTATATAACTGCAACTTAGTACCCCGTCACCTACATTTTCTCCTTTCGGTCTACCCCCATCCCTGGTAACCACGTTTCTGCTCTTTGTATGTAATTTTTTTAGATTGATTTATAAGACTTCACATAAAAGAGAAATCATGCAGCATTTTTCTTTTTGTGTCTGCTGTATTTCACCTAGCATAATGTCCTCCAGATTCACCAATGTTGAAAAATACAAGATAAACATGGAATATCTTATATGCCCGAAAGTATAGAATTAATCAAAAAATGATATAGACATATCAAAAAATAAAAGTCATCATAAGGAGACTCCCATTGGCTGTTCAACAGTGGCCCATACCCTCCAAAAGCAATTTCTCTGCCTCACCAGAAGGCTACACGATCCGTGGCAGGAACCACACCCTCTCCTCAGAGGTCTGAATTTCTGACCTTGTGGTTGGGGAGGGGAGCATTTCCTTTAAGTTTTTAAGTTACTTCCTTAATAACTCTTTAACCTTAAAGGTAACAGCTTCTTTATCTAATTGCTATTTCTGTATAACATAGTCCTTTTATCATTTTTTAGTAATTGATCATCTCTACTAGAAAATAGTTCTTTATATTTTTCCTGCTAGGAGAAAACAAAGTGGGATTATCCCTGATATCCTAGTTGCTGGGAAGGCCGAGACAAGAAGATCACAGGTTTAAGAGTAGTCTAGGCAATTCAGGGAGAACCTGTCTCTAAATAAAAAATAAAAAGGGCTTGTTCATGGTAAAGCACCCCTGGGTTCAATCACCAGGGATGGGAGGAGGAAACAAAAGACAAATTCAATATGAGACATTCTACAAAATAAATGGCCTCTACTCTTCAAATTTTCAGGGTCAAATAGGATAAACAACTAATTGCATTAGATGCTTCTGGTTTTGGCTCCTGTGGTTGGGGAATGGGAAGTAATTACAGAATATTAAATGAGACAAAATGATGAAATTCTGAAGATGGACTATAAATTTGATATGATATCAAGGTTAGAGTGTTTATTTTTTATTTATTTATTTATTTATTTTTTTGGTACTGGGGATTGAACTCGGGGGCACTTGACCACTGAGCCACATCCCCAGCCCTACTTTGTATTTTATTTAGAGACAGGGTCTCACTGAGTTGCTTAGGGCCTCGCAGAGTTACTGAGGCTGGCTTTGAACTCATGATCCTCCTGTCTCAGCCTCCCGAGCCACTGGGATTACAGGCATGTGCCACCACGCCCGGCTATAGTATTTAATTTTGATAATTATATGGCATTAATGTAAGAGAATGTCATTGCTCTTAGGAGATATTCCCTGATGTATTTAGTGGTAATGGGGAACTTATTCTTAAATTGTTCAAAATGAACCACAGTGGAGGGTAGATGAGGGGGGAAGACAGAATAAATAAGTGAGGCAACAGGTAAACTATTGATGAATCAAGGTAAAGCATATACCAGTGTTTTTTGTACTGTCTTCCATTTTTTAATAAATGTTAAATTATAGAAAAGTGGAAAGTTACCAAAACAAAAAAAATTAGTCCTTGAAATATGTTAAATGTGATTATTTTAAAAGACATCAATAAAAATTTTAAATTGAAATCTGGTTCAAGATGGCAAATTGAATACATGCATACCAAGACTGAGAAACTACCAAATAAATTCCAAAAGATCTCTGAGCAGATCAGAAACTGTAAGCAGGAAGGATGTTTTTAACAGTGAAACCAAAGCAAAAATCTGTTAATGCAAGGTTCACACTCAAGAACCGTGTCAAGAGGTTAAAGTGGTCATTCCCAGCAAGGCTACAAGACCAAAAGTCAACAACTTTTGCCCTTGATCAGAACCTCTCTTCTGTGAAGTAGGAGTTCAAACACAGAAAGCACCCAGAAGATGCACTGAGACCCTAGATGCAGGAAGTAATCTAGTTTATTTGCAACTGATTGGGAAGAAAAGCCCACCTCTGTTTCTACCTCCACAAAAGACAAGTTATTCTACCTACTCAAATGTATTTTTGACACATTCCCCACGTTCAACATGTACATTTCCCTCCCTCCAGCTCAATGCTTGGCCAATGACCAAGAGGAAGCGTTCTGAAGTCAAACTTGAATTCACCAACAAATGAATATCAATTCTAGAATGGAAGTTTTTGCTTTTTAGGGTTTTTTTTTCTTTTCTTTTTCTTGTACTGGGGATTTAACCTAGGGGAGCTTTACTACTGACTTACATCACCATTCCTTTTTATTTTTTATTTTGAAACAGAGGCTGTTTAGCTCCTAAGCTGCTGAGGCTGGCATTGAACTTACAATCCTCCTGTCTCTGCCTCCAGAGTCACTAAGATTACCTGCATACACCACTGAAACCAGCTGGAGGTTCTTTAAAACAGGAATTTTTGTCTTAATTCTCTACCCGAAAACTTATAATAGCGCTAGGGCTAAGAAGATGTAGCTCTGTGGTAAGATTTATCTAGAATGCATGAGGCCCTGGGGAGGAGGAGGGGGGGGG
>JAJEJO010004313.1:292761-319571 GCA_020662805.1 Glaucomys volans | reverse complement strand
AAAAAAACGTATAATAGTGTTTAGCAGATAATAATTGCTCGGTAAAAATTTGTTGAATAAATTTATAAAAGCAATTCCACAGAAAAATCTTAAATGCCCAACATTTACGAATTAAACAACAATCAGTAAAACAAAATATTATTGCAACTATTAAAAAGTTTATTTGAATAGGCTGTGTTTGATTTCCTGTGTTTGATTTCCAATACCAGAAAAAACATGAAATCTATCTGGAAAAGTAATGATATGGAGAAGTATCAGACTACATTTTTGAAGAAAGGAAACAACTACTACCAAGAAGGAAGTATGCAACCTTTTGGTGAGTTTATGTATGATTTTTGTTGTTCTGTTTTCTTTTAACGTTTTACTTTTTTCCCTGAGGAAACATCCAATATCCAACCCAGAACTAAATGTAATAAACAAATGTAGTATGGGGGTTTTTGTTGTTGTTTTGTGTTGCTGGGGATTGAATCCAGGGGCAGTTGATTAACATTTTTTCGTTTTTATTTTGAAAGAGTCTCACAGAATCGCCAAAGCTAACATCAAACTCTAAATCCTTCTGCCTCAGACTCTCTAATCACTGCAATTACAGGTGCACTAATGTGCCTGGCACTAACAAATGTAGAATAACATGCAGTCAGTATGATGGTGCAGGGCTTAAGAGTCCGGATTCTGGAGACTATGTGACTAAATTTGAACACTTAGAAGCTGTGGCGCCCAGAGCAGGTTACGTACTTAGCTATTTCATTCATCTGAAAAATCACATAAGATACTTCCTTTAAGTATGGTGTGAATATTAAGTGAAAAACTACTCTTTTAAAAGCACTTAAACAGCTGATGCAGAGCCCAGACCTGTCTGTTGAGGCATGTGCTGGGAAGCAGCCACAGGAACAGGTGGCATCAAGGTCCAAATGGAGTCACTGTAGCCCAGGAATACTGCAAGGCTACCCAGAGCTTCAGTGTATGGCCACAAGGCATGCTACCAGGCCTCATAGGGACTTAATTTGCTAGTAGCTTCATGCAATATTCGATTTTCTATTTCTGACTTAAATCCAAATATTTAACACTTAAGAAATTAAACAGTAAGTTTCATCAAGGAATTCAAAATTTTTAATTACCCGTGAAATCGTGGGCCACCTGGGGGCCTGAAGGACTTTCCCAGGCATTATCCTGTGTAACACTCAGGGGGAAACAAGTAGAGAAAGGCATCAGCAGCCATGAATTCCTATGACCTCCCCTAGCCTAGGAGTCTGTTCCAAATTTGTCAGAAAAAAAGTTTAGTCACTGTGCTGATAAAATTACTTTCTCAGTAAAATAAAAGTTGGGTTCCTCCGAGACATCAAAAAATAAAAATAAAAAAATAAAAAGCACTTTCAAAAGTGCCCAGCACACAGAGATGTGCACGTTTTTGGTGATATTAATATTATTATCATTAGATTCAAAACACTCCAACAGCTCTAATGAGGTGGCCCATCCGTATTCACGTAGGGACACACACACAAGTCAAGTCAAGCAGAATGAAAACAAGGTAAATAAAACCAGGCACAAGCAACAAGCCAGCGTTCTGAGGAAGGAAAGCTTCATTGTGGGAGTGAATCCAAGAAGTTAAAGTAGGAAGAGTATTTGAACCGAGTTCTAAGAACAAGGAGGGCTTCAACGAGTGGCTAATAAAACATCAGGACACCGCAAAGGATCTTACCAAAGACAAATGGACTAGAACTGGTGTGGCTTGTTCCCCAGAACACCAGAAAAGCAGACGAGGTAAAGATTACAAGGCATGTAGAAGAAACCTCTGGAGAGCACAGGTGGTTGCAGAGTACGCTTATCAAGCAAAACGCCGTAAGAAGGGAGATAACAATAATAGTAACAAAAACAACACACCCCACGGTACTACACTGTAAAAAGGACATAAAGAAAAGGGTGTTGTTAAGTGAACCAAAACACAAACGACGCCTTCTTTCCAAGGTCCTACAGGTGCCAACCATAGGCAAGTACACTCGGAGCCGACAGACTGCTGAACAGCGCCTCCTGCAGGCTGCGAAGAATCTGGGGAGGCGCCAAAGGAGAACGCTGGGCGTGAGAACTACAACTCCCAGAAGCGGCAGGGCGCGCCGCTTTGCGTATTTCTGCTTCCGCTGTGCGCCCTCACGTACCCTCTTCAAGCGGACCTATCAAAAGTCGATCTGGCGCGTGACCCCGCGTGACTTAGACGGGCGAGCCAAGCACGCCCGGAGGCGGGACTCTGAGACCCCATTGGTAGAAAGGCGAACCGAAAAAGCAGAACTTAAACTTGACAGTCTCCATAGTAATTGGAATTAATGGTAGGGGCGGGGCTAAGCACCCTAGGCTATTGGCCAATCAGCGTTTAGGGTTGTCGGGGAGACCGGGAAGGAGAAAGGGGAAAAATGGTTCTGTAGTCACATGCCGCGGGGTCTAGTGGGAGGAGCAGTTGCCCAGCGGTCGCCAGGCGCTTCCTGTTTCCGGTTCCCGGAGTCCGGCACAGCAAGGCACCTGGGGAACGCTGGCCTCTGACACGGTCTCTGGGACGGGGGTCTGTGGCTGGCTCCTTGCTGGCCCAGTCTCCCATTCTCAGAAAGATATTCACCGGGGGTTCTGAGCTTTGGCCACTCCATCTGCCCGTGACACGTGAGTCTGAGGGGCGTGGAGGAGGAGGCGGGCTGGGGTATGCTCACACCTCGGTGACTGAGACCGGAGCCGGGTTCGCAAAGTCTCACTTGGCAATAGTTTCATCCAAAATATGGCTAATGAGCCCTGGGACCGAATAGAGGTGAAGGCGTGAGGGCGGGGAGGCGCAGACTCCCGAAAGAAGTGAGGGAGTTAGAACTTCCAAGACCAGAGAGGGGACTTAAGATAGGGAAGACAGGGAAAGGAAGGTCCTCAGCTATGGAGTTAGGTTTGAAGTGTTGCTGGATACTTGTAGAAGGAATTTTGGGCTGCATAATGAAAGGAGGTGAAGTGGCCTCGTTTGAATAACGTATAGCTCCAAGCAGTTGGAAAGTGAGAATCCTAGGGGAAGTTTAAGGAGAATGTTTGCTTGGTGTGAAGAGTAACCTTCTTGTGGGGAGCTTCAGCTCTTGGGACACAGAACTACTACTCAGAGTTTCTTTCTCTTTAACCGTTGGGCCTTTTAGCCAATTGGGGTTGTTCTAAAAGTGTAAGACTGCTGGGGGAGAAGAAATAAGGAATCAGAAATATACTAGCGGGGGGAAAAAGTAGAAATTCCATTGATAAATGGAAAATGGGCATGGCTAGTCGTGAAGGTGGGGAAGTGACTGACACCAAGGCCCAGTGGTGTCACTGCTTCCCTAGTCATGGCATAGCCATTGGTAAGCCCAATAAAGGAGAATTTTTCAGCATTGCCAAGTAGATTTGTCTATATAGAATAAGAAAATTGAAGGAGATTTTTCAAGATTCTAAAATTCTCTCCTTTTTTCTAAAGTATCTAGACAAACATTTGTACCTTGTGAATGTAACATATCAGAAAGGACTGTTCAGCCCTTGAATTTCAATACTCTTTGTAATGCTGTACCCCTTTATCAGTTGTTTCCAGTAAATATCTCTATACCATGAATTGTCCAATTTGCTCCAGTTACCTGTATAACATCAAGCAGGAACTTAAGTAACTCTTAAGTCTCAGATTCCTCATCTTCAACATTATACATATTTTTCTGGATTTTCTGGGTTATGAAGGTTAACCAACATAATCTAGGCATAGGTTAACTAACATAATCTAGGCATTTAGAGCATAGACCACACTGAATCAAAAAAAAAAAAAAAAATGCTGGGCACTGTGGCACATGCCTTTAATCCCAGTGGCTGGGGAGGCTGAGCAGGAGGATGGTGAGTTCCAAGCCAGCCTCAGCAACTCAGCAAGGCTGGGTCTCTAAATATAAAAAGGGCTGGGGATTTGGTTCCCTGGTTGAATGCCCCTGAGTTCAATCCCCCGCACCCCAAACACACAACGAAACAGCTTAAATTTATTTAAAAAAAAAAAAAAAAAAAAACCTTAAGTGGGAAAGAAAGAAGAATGTAAATTTACTCTCATCCTAACTTTTTGAACCAATAAGCAAAAGAAAGGTCACTTAATTCAGCTAATGCCAACCTTAGGGGGTTTAGGTCTCCATCTCTTCCCAGTTTTGTGAGATTCTTTGTCTCATTTGGGAAGAGAAACCATCAACTGTTTACAAATAAGGAACTAACTTTGAGGTCGAAGAACACAGCATTCTTTGTGAGCATCCTTCCAGAAACTGCTTCTGGAAAAAAGATCTTGAGAGCCCAGAAGTTAACATTTCAACTTAGGCTCTAAGAGAACATAAGGTAAATGGCATGCCAGATCAGTCTAACAAAAAAAGTCTTACTTCTTCTTAGTGAATCAACTGGTCAAGTTATGTTTAGTGATAGGTTTACTTAGGGAAGGTGAGAGTTTGCGATGAGTTCTTTGTTCTACCTCCTATTCAGTCAACTGGGTGAGAATTCATTTCCCCTTCTTGCTTTGCTTTTTAAAAAAAAAAAAAAAAAAAAGGAAGCCACATGGGCTGCCTACTTTTATTCCAAAAACATTATGATGAAAAGAGATGTACTTGTAATGATTAAGCATAGACCATGAGTTCTGGAACCAGACTATCTGGTACTCCACCAGCTGTGTCAGGTTTCTTATCTATTAAGTAGGGACAAAAATTGTATTTATTGCATAGGGTTATATGTTAAGTGCTTCCAGCAATGCCTGGTCAAAGGCTTTCACTCCATTAAGTGCTTCTTGCTGTTGTGGTTATGGTGCTTTAAATGTGTTGTGGAGGCTTTTGACCTTTTGGCTAAGGGATTATTTTATGAAAATACCTTATTAATATTTATTCAGTGAATTGATATACACAAAGTCAGGTAGATAACTTCCTAAGCATTTGTTGCCCTAATGGAGTGTGGGAAATGGGTAGTCAAATGTAAGTTTTTGGGGGCGTGGGGAGGGGGTACTGGGGATTGAACTCGGGGCACTCAACCACTGAGCCACATCCCCAGCCCTATTTTGTATTTTGTTTAGAGACAGGGTGTCACTGAGTTGCTTAGCACCTTGCTTTTGCTGCGGCTGGCTTTTGAACTCCTGATCCTCCTGCCTCAGCTTCCTGAGCCCATGGGATAACAGGCATGCACCACCATGCCCCGCTTCAACTGTAAATTTGTTTAGGGGATAAGGGAATGTGCATTCAGGGCTCAGGGGTAGAGGTTCCATTTACCCATCTTAAGTGAGAAAAATTTGGAAGTTAAACTTGTAATGGGAATATTAGTGATATTGTTATAAAACTAACAAGTAGCAGTGACCTGAAGGATTAATGAGTGCCAGAGTGAAATCTTTGCTAAGAGTAAACCATCGTGCCCTGAATGTGAGGACGGATTAGGGAAAAGGAGTTTGAGAAACAGTCACAATGTCGTTCCATTTCCAGAGTAGTACAAACATCAGATGAACCTGGAGTTGCCATCAATTTGGAGTATAGAGGACAACTTGTACTTACTGAAAATATAAAAGCCCTTGAGATTTTGGGACTTGTAGTCAAAATGCAGATGTGACTTGGTTTTGGAAAACTTCGTTAAACCACTTTTAAACCTGTAGAATTTTTTTTCCTATAACTTGAATGATTTTTCAAAGATAAAAATTTAGAGTAGATATCAGGTATTAGGTGCTACAGATGTATTCACCTCTGTTCTGCATTCTTATGATAAATATGAACAAGGATTATTAAATGTTCCTGAATAATGATATGAAAAGTTAGGGCCCAGAATATTCAAGTTTCAATAACTTCCAAGTAGACATATTAGAGGGTTTATTTAAATCATAACTTGAGTGTTTTCTTAGGGAAGGCCACTGGTTTAAGCTTTATTTGTGAACTAATATTAAACTTTAAATAATGAGATATCTCAATCTAACTTTTCACCAAACATTAAAGAGATAAGGATGGTTGCTCCCAAGCTAACAAAATTAAGTAATTTTACTCTTTGCTCCTTTCCTTTTTCTCACCCCCACAGTTTGTTTTGAAAGATTCCTCTATAAATTAGACTAAAAATTTATTATATTTGGGCTTCCTCTTATAGGTGTTCTTGTTACAGAGATATTAAAATGTACTACTTACTCCATATGCCAAAGAATCGTACTTTCTGCACAATCCGAATACCATTCATTTATTACGTGTTCATATGCTTTATCTCTTTCCCTTCTCTCCTGATCCTGCCTGCCCTCTGCAATACACACTCTTCCAAAAGGATGTTCCCTTTCTATAGCTGGAGAACTAGACTGCTACTGCTGTTGTTCCTGGCTGTAGCAGTGAGAGAATCCTGGCAGACAGAAGAAAAAACTTGTGACCTGGTAGGAGAAAAGGATAAAGAGTCAAAGAAAGAGTTGGCTCTATTGCAGAGGCTAACTCCACTGTTTAACAAAAGGTAAATGAGAGGAAACATAAAGGGCTTGGGAAAGTGTCTTTATTGAAGAGTCTTCTATTTGCTGATTTTATTTTATGTTTAATATGGAGGGAATCCATGTAAAATAACCCCTTCTAGGAGATAGATTCTGATCTGCACTTAACAATATTAGTTTTATTTGACTGTGATACTCTTCTGTCTTTAATGATAGACAATTCTCAGTCCAGTTATTAACATACCATGTGGTTCTCTATCACAGTAGATTATAAGATTGTATTCAAGAAACCAGCTTGTGGAAATTCAAGCATTATTTGATATCTCCATCTAATATAGGACCTTAGTAATATTAAATGACCACCTTTAGGTCTGTGCATGTAATCATGGTGTCAGGAATCTTCAGATAAATAAATATGAAGGTGATCCTTAAGACACAAGAGTGTCTTTGTGATATATGGTACCACAATCGTCAAATTGGGAAGAAGGATTTAGTATTTCTTTCACGGAAGAATTTTACAAAGTTATAGTTAGTTGTTTATAAAACATGGTGAAATATATGTGGTGTATATGCACTCTAAAAATAAATTTTCTCTAAAAAAAAAGAGTTATCTCAAGTTCATGAGGAAATAGTAACTAATACTCCAGCATAGCTTCGAATAAGCATTCTAGAAATACCTGAAATATCTAGCTGCATTGGGTGGTATATTTTAATTGTGTATCAACAATTATGGTCTCTCGGGGTCATGAATATTTCATAACTCAACAAATGTTACTCACTTAGCCATATCAGATAAATAAGCATGTTTTGTTGTTGTCAAAGAAAGGGAGGGAAGCTGGTTCTTCCTGAGGCTGTTAACTCTCCTCTTCCTTTCTTCCCACTTTTCCTTACAGCTTTGAGAGCACAGTGGGCCAAGGCTCAGACACATATATCTACATATTCAGGGTGTGCCGGGAAGCTGGCAACCATACCTCTGGGGCAGGCCTGGTGCAGATCAACAAAAGTAATGGAAAGGAGACAGTGGTAGGGAGACTCAACGAGACACACATCTTCAACGGAAGTAAGACTCTCCCTGTTGATTAATCCCAAACTCAATTGTTCCAACAGTCTTATATGTCTTTGTTCTCCCTAGTCTCTTCAGTATATGTTATGTGTAGTTTGGCACACCCAAGACTATAAACCACAGGACACCTAGTTCCACTGCTGCCCTAGAGCCACAGTTGAGGGCACTTACATGTATGAAGGTAGTGAAAAACTCATACAAACCAGGTGTGGTGGTACATGCCTATAATGCTGAGGCAGGAGGATTGCAAATTCAAGGCCAGCCTGGGCAACTTAGTGAGACAGCGTCTCAAAATAGAAAGGGCTCAAGATGTAGCTCAGTGGTTGAGTACCCGTGGATTTAGTCCTTAGTACCACCACCACCACCAAAAAAAAAAAAAACTCATACACACAAAAAAGAATAGTCTAACCAAAATTGTGTGGCCTGTAGACATTTTGTTCACCCAAACACCAACCACCACCTTCCCACTAAATTAAAGTTTGCCAGTTAAATTTTAAGAGATCAAGACTTTTTGCAAAATAGTTAAATCTATAAAATACTCCCATCAACTTGTGCTAGTGGTGATATTTCTCAAAAGTTATAAAATCATATTATAAAGTATTATGTGAGCACTTATGGTTTAACTCCTTCCCATAAATAAACAGTTATCTAGCTGGGCACCGGTGGCTCATGCCTGTAATCCCAGCACTTGGGAGGCTGAGGCAGGAGGATCGCGAGTTCAAAGCCAGCCTCAGCAACTTCACGAGACCCTAAGCAACTCAGTGAGACCCTGTCTCTATATAAAATACAAAATAGGGCTGGGGATATGGCTCAGTGGTGGAGTGCCCCTGGGTTCAATCCCCAGTAACCCCCCCAAAAAAATAACAGTTATCTAGTATAGATGCATATTCCTATAAATATAATAACACGAGTTTTGTGGCTATGGTCAGATGAGTGTGTTCTTTACCACTCATATATTTCCTAGTGCTATGACTTTGAAAAAATCATTTTACCTTTCTGACCTTGTTTTCTCATATGCAAAATTGGAAACAGAATCCTTACCTTATTCACCTTATATGATGGTTGAATCAGATATTTTTTGCAAAAGAATGTTGAACATAGTAAATGCTAAAAGAGAAACACATTCCCATCTCAAAAAAAAGTCATCCACTTTGAATTTGTGAATAATTTAGATTCTCCTGCTGCCCAGCAATTGTATTGAGCCTCTTCTTTTACTATTAGCAGGTGTTCTGAAATGTGAATCCTTGTTAAGGTATGGAACATAATTATTTTCACACTACCAGTTGCCTACCTTAATGTGGAAAATTAAGGTGATTCCTACATGGTTCTTAGTTTCTAAAACAAGGAACAAATACTTTGTAAAGAAGCAAGTTTTAGCATGGCATGTCTGATATACAGAGCTCAAACCCATAAGGGTTATTTTAATTAAAACTAATTTCACTGATTCCTTAATTCCATTCTGCCATTCTACCTAGAGTTGCCTGTCCTTTTCCCCTCACCTGATAGCACCATTTTCCTTGTCCCTTCTCAGGTAATTGGATCATGCTGATCTATAAAGGGGGTGATGAATATGACAACCACTGTGGCAAGGAGCAACGTCGTGCAGTGGTGATGATCTCCTGCAATCGACACACCCTAGCGGTGAGGCACCCTGGGATATATAAACCTAGTGAAGAGATTCAAAGGATTGACCTGAGGTGGAATATCCAGAGGGGATGAGATTTTTACATTGGGGTATGAGAAAATTAGGTCAGTTTTTCCCTATGTCCAATACCCATTTTCCATCTTAAATGGAAATAGGCTACTGAACCAGGAGAAAGCAAAATTGTTTTGGAATTTTTTTCTTTTGGTTTTTTCTCACAAATACTGTGTTCTATCCTCTCATTAGGATAATTTTAATCCTGTGTCTGAAGAGCGAGGCAAAATCCAAGATTGTTTCTACCTCTTTGAGATGGACAGCAGTCTGGCCTGTTCCCCAGAGGTCTCCCACCTCAGTGTGGGTTCTATCTTACTTGTTACGTGAGTATTCTTTTCCTGTAGCAGTAAGTACTTGGTGGTATATAGGCACAAATAGTGATGTGCGCATATGTTATACTACATTAAGGGAAGATGATTATGTAAACACTGACTCTATTTCAAGAAATTAGATTTAATGTTTACTCCCCGATAAATACTTGCATTTCGAGATGCTTTTTTTTTTTAATCCATTTGAAGGCTGGACAGTTTTTAATACTATCTTATTAAGATGGTTAAAACTATGGAGAAATGGAATTACGTGTCTCATGGTGATTATTCTTGGCTGTTAAGATCACACACTAGGTCACATTTTCTTCTGAGCCTTTGTGTCAGTCAGACTGACAGCACTCTTATCTGTTTTTCTAAAGAAGCTATCAGTCCCCTTTTTTATTATCTTCACTTCCCTTCTGCACCACCCCCCTCCACCCCCATCCCTTTTCCACAAAATGTAGCTTAGGAAACAGTTAACATTGAACATAGAGGTAATCTTTAGTATCTGAGTTTCAACTTTTTCTCTGGGTTTTTGTTGTTTTGATATTTTTTTGAGATGAGGGTCTCACTAAGTTTCTCAAGTTGGCATCAAAATCATGATTTGTATCAGCTTCCCAGGTTGGAAGTACAGACTCATGCCACAGTGCTCAGCTTTGGTCTTTAAGTACACATCTGTCTTTTCTACAGATTTGCATCACTGGTTGCTATCTATATCATTGGAGGTTTCTTATACCAGCGACTAGTGGTGGGAGCCAAGGGAATGGAGCAGTTTCCTCACTTAGCCTTCTGGCAAGATCTTGGCAACCTGGTAGCAGTAAGTAACAAGGCAGCTGGCTGGGTCTATAGCCTGCATAGCAGGTTGGGTAACCAATCATCCTGGTTTGCTCAAGAGTTTCCTGGGATATAGGTATTGGGTGCTATTTCTACAAAAGTTCCTTCAAGTCAAAAGAGTTGGCTGCCCTACTACAAACTAGTAAGTGGCATAGCATCAGTTTCTGGCTTGCTAAGATGTGGCTGGAAAGTCAACACTGTCAATTTGATGATCTTCCTGATTGATACTGGGGCAGAGGATAGGTGTGGAGAAGTTGTGGTCTAATTAGAAGAAACTTATTTCCCTAAATTGAAGTTTGGATAATCCTTGGATTTTTTGAGTTTTTTTCTTCATGATCCTTGAAGAAAACGTTTTGTCACATTCTTAGATCATAATATAAACTTTGTCTTACCCTAAAGTCGAATATTTCAAACTCTCATTTCATTGTCTTTTTCCCTACAGGATGGTTGTGACTTTGTGTGCCGTTCTAAACCCCGAAATGTGCCTGCTGCATATCGTGGTGTGGGGGATGACCAGCTTGGAGAGGAATCAGAAGAAAGGGATGATCATTTACTGCCAATGTGATTGCACTTTAAATGTCCAGCCTCTTCAGTCCCCCAAACCAAAGCATACTCAGCCAGATTTCTCAAGCAGTCTCCACTCCATTCTTGCTGTTAATATCATTCCTGCTTTCCAGTTTGCTGTTTATTTGCATCCTCTTCTCTCTAGAACTTCCTTCCCTTTGTTCCCTATTTTGTTTTTCTTTTAGAGGTACAATTATGAGATAATGGGACCTGTGAAAATAGAGGTGCTGCACTCTATTTGCTATCAGAGGGTACAGGTAGGACAGTTAAAGTGGGCAAAAGGGTCACTGGCCCTTTCTTTTTTAATACACTTTCACAAGTTTTTGAGACACTGGATTTCTTTAATTAAAGAAAAAGCAAAGAAACATTATTTATACAGGTTTGATTGCTTTCATGCTGTAACTACTCCTACAATAGTCTCCATGAGAATCTGGATGATGTTCTTGCTGCTTGGATCGGCTTTGTAGTGATTACTTGGTTGTAATCCAAGTATTCCCATTTGGTCTGAGCCAAATGTTCTAGACTTGCATCTCCCACATCTGGGATTAGACAGGAAAAATGTGAAATTTCCTAATTACAAGATTATAAGGTACCATCACACCATTGTCACTGGGATGACATAGCTGGAATTGGACCCTGGATTGTGGTCTTATGGTTGTCAGTCCATCTGTGGCCAAAATGCCTAATCCAGCAATCCAGAAAGACAAGTTGAATTGGCAAGTATGTTTACCTTATGCTTGGATCTCCATGACAGCTTTCTTCTCTTTGTAATAAAAACTGGCAGAGCTGTTCTTACTCCTGTTTCCCTCTCCAGTATTCTAACATATGTTGCACTTTTTTCACAGGCATATTGGTTTTGACTTTTTTTTTCCTCTCCCCCAGCCCCCCGATCTTCTGGAAAGGGAATGGAAGCAGAAGTGGGACATGGAGGACTCTAAGGTCCTCTGCTTTGGGTGTAGAATATTGCTGCACCTGTCCCTTCTGCTGGCTCAGGGAAGTGTCTTCTTACCCACATTTCTGTGGGTAAAGGTTTTTAATCCTCTGATGCTTCTATCTTTCTGTTTTAGGCCATGTGCCCAGAATCCCAGGGGGATCTTTCTATAATAGTGAACCCCTGGGCCACTAAAGAGTAACATGGCTCCACTGGACACAAAAGAGGGATAGAATCAATAGGCAGGGGGTCTTTTATAAGCCTTTAGAGAAGAAAATGAAATTATTTCATCTTTGGACTTTTCAATACTATTGGAATGTTTTTGTTTTCTTTCTAAACAGGGAAAATAATGTTATAAATGCATCTCCTTTGTCATTATTTGTTTGCATCCCTCCCCCATACCCTGGTGTTTTAAAATAAAAAATATACCACTTTTTGTACAAAAACACTTAATGATTAAAAAAAAAACAAAACATGCTGGCCTAGTCATTTGTGTAAAATAGGAGGGTAGAGCTACTGGAATGGAGTAAGAGACCAACCACTGAGACCAATTTTCATCCTTTTACTGAGGAAGAAAAAAATATTTAATATTTTGTTGTATAAGGAATAGCGCCTAAGGTAGGTACTTACAATCCTGACCTCAGCCCCACACACTCCTGTTTTATAAAGCTATAGGAAAGAGCAAAGTTGGAATTGAAAGAGTAGAAGGTAACAGTTAAATTGAAAGGGGAAAGGGGAATGTGGAAAAAATGACAACAGCCACACATGTGCCAGTCAAACACTTTTAGTCCCTGCAGCAAATCAGAAAGATTCCAACCAAGTTTCTACACTGGCTGGTGACCCTGCCACAGATGCAGGAGAAAATATTCAATACTAAGGGAATAAGTGATAACAAAGAAAATACTGAGCCACAGCTACAGTGGGATAATCCAGAAGGAAGAGGGGGAGTACCAGATTTTGCTACTTGTGTCACACAAGCTAGAAAAACCCTACCTCTCCCGCTGGAGAAGCAAACCTACATTCCACCCATTTCCTTGCCTTACCATACACATATTTCTCCTTGGAAAACTGAGACCCTGGCTAGACACTCCACTCCAGGATAAGGCTGAACAGTCCTAGTTCTCTAGACTGCCTTTGTTACAAAGACTGGATTGGGGTAGATAGGATTGGTGGGAACCGTAAAGATTATTTTAAAGTGAAACCCAGAGAAAATATCAAAGCTGCCACTATGTAGCACCAGCAATCAATTCTTGGACTTCTCTTCCCTGTCTCAGTAATCTCCTAAAGAAGGTCATGTATTTCGAATAGCTCTTTCTTCCCTGCAAAGTCTGCTGGTACCAGGTTATAACCCGGACAGTGGGGAATGTCTGCCTTAGGCTGGTTTGTGCAAGAGGGCCACCTTAGGTCTCCTTGAGGACATTTATCTTGGCGCAGATCTTGAGGGCAGGGCCTAATTTGATGTTCATGGCACTCATAAGATGTTCTTCTTTAAGTAATAAAAGGGCCTGTCCATCAATCTCCTGGGAACGAAACTCTTCTGCAATCTCTTGGCAGCCTAGAAGGAAATGGTGAGACAGTGTATGAGAAACTGCATACTAGGACAAGACAAGGAGGGGGAAATTAAAAGATGAAACAGGTCTAGGTGATTAATCCCAGAATCCTTGTCCTAAATTCAGTGATATAAAGGTATGAGATAAGTTTGAAAGCAAAATGAAATTAGAGTCACTGGTTATTATAAAAATGAAAACATGTCAGATGTATGTGTGGAATCCCAGGAACTGAAGGCGCTGAGGAGGGAGACTGCAAATTCAAGGTAAGCCTTAGCAACTTGAAAAGACCCTGTCTCAAAATGAAAAATGGCTACAGATGTGGCTCAAAGGTAGAGCACCCCTGAGTTCTATCCCCAATACCAACAAGAAGAAAATAAGGTCAAGAAAGGAAGAATAACCTAAGTTGTTCAACTACAGAAATCATTCATGGTGAGTGTGGTGGTGCATGCCTGTGATCCAGCAATTTGAGAGGCTGAGACAGGAGGATCTAGAGTTCAAAGCCACTCTTAGCAATTTAGTGAGGCTCTTAGCAACTTAGTGAAAAGGGCTGGGGATGCAGCTCAGTGGTAAAGCCCCTGGGTTGAATTCCCAGTACCCCTCATCCCCCAAAAAGAACTTCATTCGAACAAGAAGGAAGGCATAGCCCCTGCTCATTGATTTCTAGATGGCTTGGCAACTGCTGGTAATCAACTGATTTGCCTTGAGACACTTCCTCTAATTTATACAAAAAGTTATTTGAAATCAGCCAAAGAAAAGCTGCAGAGGGTACTGTTTGTCATCACTGGACCAGTAGGAAGTACTGTTTGACAAGATAGGGAATACAGGAGGAAACCCCTAGTGTGGCGTACAAAGTTTTAGACAAGCTTGATGCAAAGTGAGAGTTCAGACAGGTAGCTGTATACATGAAAATCAGGCACTCATGGACGGATCTGAGCTCTGTATAATAGATTTGGCAGATGTCAGTTGATGTGTGGAGTATATAAGAGGAGAGGCCCCAAACCAGCTACAACAGAAGAAAGAGCCTTTCCTGAGAGGAAATAATCAAAGGAGAGTACTCTAACCCTAACCCTAACTCAAGAAATAATGCCAAAGGTGAGTAGCAATTCCTGACTTGTGAAATGTGACAAATGTTCCACTCTACACAATGTTCTGAGGGAAAAATGAAAAGACGTCAGTGAAAATTCTTTGTAAGCTGCAAGATGTGTTAAATAAACGAAGCGTCTCCACTGCTCAAAAAAATTAAATAAAAATTTAAAAATAAAACCAGGGAAGAAAGAGCAAAAATATATGCATGTTTTCTTGTATGTTGGCAAAAAGATTAAATCAAGTAATAAGAAGGATAGGGTGATTTTCTTTTATGGAGAACAGTCCTGTCTTGAAGAAAATATGCAAACATGGTCCCTTAGTTTCTAATCCCTTTCTTAACTGGAAAAAAGTCTTAGCCAAACATGGTGGTGCACACCTACAATCCCAGATTCCTGGGAGGATGAGACAGGCGTATCACAAGTTCAAGGCCAGCCTAGACAACTTAGTGAAACCCTGTCTCAAAATTAAAAAGGGGAAAACCTTATGCACAGTGGGGAACCCAATTAATCACATCAAAAAACAAATTTTATCCAAAAGTTGTTGGTGAGAAATAAAACTGAATCATAAAAAAACCAAACATTGCAAAATTGCTCACATAGTAGAAGACAATATCAAGCCAGAAGGAAATTAAGAAACCAAGCTGTGGGCAAGCAATTTGAATAACTATCAAGGTAGAGCTTCTGTACCAGCATACCTCAAGCCCATGCTGCTTACAAGTTAGTAATGTTTCCTCATACAAAGGCCCATGTAGAATGACCTAAGAAAAATGAAGACGGGTTTTGTGGGAAACCCCTCAGTACCTTGAAGAGAAGCGATAAATTCATACACCTCCTCTACGCTCCAACGACTAGGATTGCTGGACAGGAACACGGGGTTGATGCCGTGTAATTCTGGTGTAGGGGGAGCTGTAATGGTGTTTCCTAGGTCACGATCGCCATGTCCAGCTCTTACTGACAATGGCCCAGGAGATGTTGGGGAGAGCGCTTCATCATAACTGGAATTATCTGAACCCCGGCTAGAGTCCTCTTGACCCTGTAGAGAAAACAGTAAAGTCAGGAATAACAGGGTCATGAGTGCTTCTCCTCCCTCTACCACCAACCCAGCTTAGGCACTGAGGAAAAACTAGTCTTAACATATGTGAAATAATCTGCACATTATTTGCAAATGCCCAAAATCTATTCTCAAGTATCCTTCAAGTGTGAACTCTATCACTTCCCTGATTCTCTCTTTGTATTAAAAGAGATCTAGATTATCTCCACTTAAGTACAGTGTAAGGATTAACAGATATATGAACCAGCACTGAGGAGAAAGGAAACAAAGGGAGCCAGGATCTCTATGAATATGAAGTAACACAATCAATAAGAAACCAAAGTTCTGGTATTGCATCCTTTCACCTGGGCAAAGAATTGCCTGCAAGGGAAGGAAAAAGGCCTATTTTAGAAGTAGCTGGCTCTGTAAGAACAGCTCACCCGGTGACGCTTGCCCTGGATCTTGGCACGGGCAATGTCAGAGGAGCTACGGCGGGGTCCACGCCTGCGAACACGAGCATAGTTGGCTTCCTGAAACTCTTTCATTTTTTTCCTCTTCAACCGGAACTGGTGGCTACAGCTCACATTGTACCTACAAATCAGGGCATATACAGGATGTCAAGGTGCTAAAAGAGACTACCTGCTACCCTGCCCTACACAGGAATTGGTACTTCAGGAGCTGATTTGGAGAAAGGACTGAAAACAGAGACACAAAGTGTTAGCTATGAGATGACCCTGGGGAAGGAATGTAACATTAGATGGAGAAACTAGTGCTCATGGCAAGGCAGGTGATGCACACAGTACCTCTTTGCACAAGTCATGGAGCAAAACCTCTTAGAGCCACGAAATTGCTCTGCAGGGGCATACTTCCCACAGTACTCGCACTTCAGGAGATTTGCCTTCTTATCTAACTCTGAAAAACAAGAAGAGTTACCATGGGCTTCTATTGCCCCTAATCATCATTACACCCAGAGCTGGATTCTAATTTTCCGAAAGACATACACAGCCAAACTGAGAATTCCTAAAACCAAACACCATGACTTATCCTTCAAAATTATAAAGTCCTCAAAGTCTTCCTTTTTCTTTTCCAGACTGAAGATTGAACTCATGAATATACTACCACTTAGATACATGTCCAGCCCCTTTTATTTTTTTTATTTTGAGACAGGGTTTCACTAAATGGCTCTGGCTGGCCTGGAACTCATGATTCTTCTGCCTCAGTCTCCAGGTAAGGAGGATTACAGGCGTGTACTGCAGCATCCACCAACCCTTAAAGTCTGATTTCCATTTTAAGCTTGATTATTTCCATTTTAAATGTCTTACTAATTTTATGCTAATTCAACTCAGATTTCAGATATGAGTCCACTTCTTTATAGGAAAGAGGAACTAATTATTAATGCCTAAAAAGATATCCAATCCCCAGCCCAGCGCGGTGGCGCACGCCTGTAATCACAGCACTTGGGAGGTTGAGACAGGAGGATCGCGAGTTCAAAGCCAGACTCAGCAACTTAGTGAGGCCCTAAGCAACTCAGTAAGACCCTGTCTCTAAATAAAATACAAAATAGGGCTGGGGATACGGCTCAGTGGCCGAGTGTCCCTGAGTTCAATCCCTGGTTCCAAAAAAAAAAAGATACCCAATCCCAAAGATTTCAAAAAGCATGGGGGAAATTTTAAATAAAAGTCCTCACTATAGATTATAAAATCTAGAATAAGGAGAACTGGAAGTTGAGAACCAAATGTCCTATGTGGAAACTAGAGAGAAAAAAGAAGAAAAAAAAGGCAGTGGGGAGATGCCTCACAAAAAAAGAAGGGAAACTAGTAGAGGAAGGGGAGTGGGAGAGGGAGGAGAGGAAGGAAAGAGGAGGTAAAGGGAATAAAACTGACCAAATTACATTGTTATATTGTATGCACACACACATATGTAACAACAAATCCCACTATTATGAATAATAATAATGCATCTATTAAATATATTTTAAAAATGATTTATATGTCCCTCTTTTTCTTTGTAGTGCCGAGGATCACTCTACCATTGAGCTACAGCCCTAGCCTATATAATCTTTTGGAAAATATATCCTTATGTAGTAAGCAATAATTCATCAGGTTACATTAGCTCAATAAAATACCCCTAACCCTATAACTCCTTTTGTATGATTCTGTATACTCTGATATACAATATGGTTTGTGTACAGATGGACTTCATCTAATACCTACTGTAAATATATTTTTTTAGTTGTTGATGGACCTTTATTTTATTTGTTTATTTATTTATTTATTTCTATGCAGTGCTGAGAACTGAGCCCAGTGTCTCACACATGCTAGACAAGCATTCTACCACTGAGCCACAACCTCAGACCATAATTCCTACTTTAATAAGCAGATAATTATTATTTTACACTGAGTCCTCGAACATTTCCATGAGCCTCTTTCTCCCAGGTGGGTCTCTAAACAAATACTCACCAGCAGAAGGGGTGTCCCCTCCCAAGGGGCCACTTGACTGACTCTCATTCAGTCCTGTTGGGAGGCCAGTCTGTAGTGGCTTCTCAGATTCCTTCAGTAACTGAGAACAACCCACCTGTCCAAGAAGAATGTTCATAGTTAAGATAACCTAATTCCTTTCTGCCTTTCTACAGCCTTCCCTAACACTTCCGTCATCAAGTCTTTGCTGGATCTTTGAGTTAATGGTCAAGTCTGATTCAGAGAAAATCCCTTTCAGTACTGCAACCAAGAATCTCCTACTTTTTTCAGATAAGCCACTAGAGAACAGGTTCCCACCCTGGCTCCTTTTCTTGTCCTTCCCTTCCTAAGGTACAGGAGACACAAGAGAAATCACGATACCTGGGTTCTTAGTCCTGATTCTGCAACTCATATTCCAAGGGAGTCCCTAAACTTCTCTAACGTACTTTTCTTCATTATAAAACCACCTAGTTTACCTATCTAAACAGTTTTAAAAAGTGATTTTCTTCCTTTTCTTCCCTTCCCAACATTTTCACTTTCTGGTCCACACACATACGTGCTTTCCTTTCTTTCCTTCTTTTGCAACTAAATAGAATAAATAAATCATTGTCTAATAATTAAGTAGCTCTGTGCCTTTTGTTTTTATTTTTTAAATTTTTTTTTGGTACTGGGATTGTATCCAGAGGCACTTTACTACTGAGCCACATCCCCAGCCCTTTTTGTTTTTAATTTCAAGACAGGGTCTCACTAAGTTGCTTAGGGCCTCACTTAACTGCTAAGGCTGGCTTTGAACCTGCAACCCTTCTCCCTTGGCTTCCCAAGTGCCCAGCAGCCTTTTGTTTTTAGAGGAATTTGAAAAGACACAATCAGACCAAATCCCCACCATATGGCCCTGTTCTCACCGGGAAAGGTTCCGCTCCTTCCTGGATAACAAAGCCTTCAATGATGTGGGTGAGAATCTGGGGCTTCACAATGGCCTGTGGGGGTTTGGAGTCTCCCATTTGTCTGGACACCATGGCTAGCGTAGGAGGTGGTGCTGATGGGGCAGGGGTCAAGGCTACTAGTTCATTGCTTGGGGTACTAGCATTCACATTGGCCACTGGTTCAGCTTTCTCTGGAAAACAAACACACATTAAAGAACAGATATGGGATAACATAATGGATTCACCTATTAGCTGAGCCAGCTTGATTTTCCACAATAATCCATGTTCTCCTTTGATCATTCACCCTCTGATTTTGTTTCTGGATCTACTATTTGTCTACCAAATTTAGGCCCATTTTCTACTGCACCAGATTTAGCTATAGCTCTCTCAGAACAATTCTATATTCTGTGTGTGTTCCAATAGCATTTTAGAAACCAGTTACCTCCGAGACTGCTCTTATCCTCCATGACTTTTGGGCTCTCTGCTGCTGGAGACGCCTTGGCAGGAAGCATTGAACCCAAAGTGGAGATATCATCTCTCTCTTCCTCAGACTCAGCTTTGCGTTTCACAGCCAGTGTCTGAGGTTTACCCTACACAATAAAGAACGGGGGAAGAACCCAAAGTTTAGGCATGAAAGATAATAAGGAATAACAATTACTTACACACTTTCAGAAAAAATTTTCTTAACTCCATATCTCCCACTTCTTGTACTTCCAATGACACTCTAGATTCTCAGTCATCCCCAATCAGTATAACTTCTACATGAGGACAAAACAAAATGCAATACACCATTTTAATGCATAGTCATGACTTAGACCATGAGGCCCTATATTCCCTGTGGCCCAAACAAAAACTGTTTTTCCAAAGATTGCTTTGGTTAATGCTCTTTTTTGTTGTTATTGTTACTTTAGATGTATACAATTTTTTTATTCATTTTTTTAAAATTAGAGCTTTATAGTTTCACATAGTAGTTGGGTTCATCCTGACAAATTTATACATACACAGAATTTGATTGCAGTTCATGACTGCCCCCTTTTCCCTCCCATCTTCTCTCCCCTCCCATTCTCCTTCCTCTACTAGACTTCCTTTGCTTGTCTATTTACACATATTTGATTGTTTTTTTATTTATGCATAAAAGTAAATTTTATGCAAATTCTTAGGCATAAAAGTGAAATATTTACATATGCACATAACATGATTTTTAAGATTTCATTCTGCATTGCCTCCCCTAACCTATCCCCTCCACTCTGCTTCTCAAATTCATTCTTCTCCATTACTGATCTTCCCTTTATCTTTATGATATCCTATCCTTCCCTTTCCCTTTTTTATTCTTTAATTTTTTTTGGAACTGGAGATTGCACTCAGGGGCACTTGACTACTGAGCCACATCCCCAGTCCTATTTTGCATTTTATTTACAGACAGGGTCTCACTGAGTTGCTTAGCACCTCGTTTTTGCTGAGGCTGGCTTTGAACTAGTGATCCTCCTGCCTCAGCCTCCAGAGCCACTGGGAAACAGGCATGAGCCACCCTACCCAGCTTTCCTTTACTTTATTTCACTCTAGCTCCTGCATATGAGAGAAAACATTCATGTTGAGTTTCTGAGTTTGTCTTATTTCACTTGGCATGATGCTCTCCATTTTCATCCATTTACTGGCAAATGCCACAATTTCATTAATTTTTTTTTTTTAATTTTAAGTTGTTGATGTACCTTTATTTTATTCGTATGTGGTGCTGAGAATTGAACCCAGGGCCTCGCACATGCTAAGCAAGGGCTCTACCACTGAGCCACAACCCCAGCCCTCATTAATTTTTTATAGCTGAGTATAACTCCACTGTGTGTGTGTGTATTTATATAACATAATTTCTTAATCCACTCATCTACTGTCAAGCCCCTGGGTTGATCCCATAATTTAGCTATTATGAATTGCGCTGCTAAAAACATAGAGGAGGCTATATCACAATAGTATGCAGATTTTAGATCTCTTGGAAAAATACCAAGCAATGGGATAGCTAGACTGGTTAGGCTACCTTGATCTAACTTACAATACATCAATAACCTCGGAATGATTTACAAGTACGAGTTTCAGCTGTTATACATATTAACCTATGACTCTTATAAAAAGAGCACATAAACACTAGTAACAAACTTCTCTTCACTCCCCTACTCAACTAAGTTCTATTTCCATTCAGTACAGATCCCCTCTCACAGGTAGTAGCATCAGACATCACTCACCGGAAGATGCACAGACTGCATGTAGAAGGCAGCAGGAACCTGGGCTACAACAGGTGAGGAGGTGGTAGCCCCACCCTTAACCACATGTGCTGTCCCCTGCACAGAAGCAAGGGTCATCCCAGGGGCCAGTGTAGGAGAACACTCCTGCAGCGCACCAGGAGCCTGGGATGAAGGTGGTGAGGAAGCCAAATGGGCCTGGCCAGGTTGTACTGTACCTGGCATCCCCCGGGAAGTAGGTACAGCAGCTGCCAGCTGTGCCAACCCCAAAGCCTGTGCTTGGGCTGTACCTGGTTGCCGGGTACCCACAACTTGCACAGGGATATGGGGTGGTGGTTGCTGGGTAGCTGACATCTTAGCAGCCCCTAATTGAGGAGGTTTAATAGGGGCTACAGGTGGTTTGGATTGGATGGGAATAGGTGGCTTGGGAGTTGGGTCAGGTGGAAGGGACAGGGGTGAAGACTGAAGCATGGGCTGAACTACAAGGGTTTGAGCTTGCTGCTGGGACTGGGAAGGTGGGACCTGCTGAGTAGGTGGGACTTGTGGTGGCTGAGGGGCAGTGAGGGTTGTGGCTTGCTGCTGCTGCTGCTGCTGCTGCTGCTGCTGCTGCTGCTGTTGCTGCTGCTGCTGCTGCTGCTGCTGAGCCAACTGGAGGTGTGTAGCTGTGTGAAGTAGCTGGGACTGGCGATGCTGGAACTGTTGCTGGTGATGAATGGCAATCTGCTGCTGGATCACTACCTGCTTCTGCTGGAGGTGGATCTGTTGCTGTTGCTGAATCAGAGAATGGGGCTGGATCTGTGTGTATGTGGCTATAGGAACAAACCCAGAATAGAACACAGGGGAAAAAAAAACAGAAAATAATAATCCGTCAAAATTAAAAGTAAAATCATTTTTCTAAGGCTTACCTAGTTTTAAACTACACTGAATAGAAATCGAGCTGTATAGAGCTTGGACATCACTTCATTCATATTCTTTCCACTGAGTCAAGACATTACTAACCACCTCTAGGGTAGATATCATAGAAAAACTCCCTGGCTCAATCAACACCCTAGGATCAGCAATTTCAAACATCTTATCCTTTCACTCCATTCAGGAGTACAGAGGTTGGCCCTTTCTCCATGTGATTAGGGCTGATTCCATGTTTTATTCACTTTCTCAAACCTAAAGCACAGTCCAGTGTTGACACATGAAAAGCATTTAATATTCACTGAAAGAATAAAGATCCACAGAAATAAAGACATCAATATCTTTCCACAAATGCCTGTTTTCAAAAATTCATCAGTTTAGGTCACCATCTAAGAACTCTAAAGAGTCAGTAGCTGTAGGCTCAGACATTACTCACAATCTCCAACCCTCCATATTTTACCAGATTGTCCAGAGAACACATAAAGTATGTATAAAAGGTGAGAGCACTTTGGAAATACAAGTGCTATAGTATTGTTAGGCAATGGTGGCACACACCTGTAATCCCAGCTACTTGGGAGGCTGAGGCTGGAAGATCACAAGTTCAAAGTCAGGCTGGACAGTTTTGTGAGACCCTATCTCAAAATAAAAAATAAAAAGGTTTGGGGATATAGCTCAGTGGTAGAGCACCCCAGGCTCTATCCTCAGTACCTCAAAAAAGTCAGGAGTGCTATAGTATATAAATACCTAGTTATTAATAATGTCTAATTAACTCATTAAATTTGTATGACTAAATAATTCAAATATACCAATGACTAAGGTGTTAAAAACAAAGAAAGCAAAAAATCAACATTATCAAGGAAGATATACACATCTAACTATATTTTACCCACAATATCTTATCTCAAAGGAAGTATAAACTACTTAGGGCTATTATTAATATGTGTTCCTTTTTATCCTTATCACTGATACAGATGATCACAATTTGACTATATTAAATCATGGCTCCATTTGCTAATCTTAAGTGCGATAAAGTATTTGTATTTTGGTTT
This sequence comes from Glaucomys volans, assembly GCA_020662805.1. Taxonomy (NCBI): domain Eukaryota; kingdom Metazoa; phylum Chordata; class Mammalia; order Rodentia; family Sciuridae; genus Glaucomys; species Glaucomys volans. The sequence goes on along the minus strand of JAJEJO010004313.1, from coordinate 296,527 downwards.
TGGTTTTTAGGTACTGGGGATTTAATCCAGGAATAGCCTTTTTTATTTTTTATTTTGAGTCAAGTTTTCGTTAAGGTGCTCAGGTCCTTGCTAAGTTCCTGAGACTGGTCTTGAACTTGTGATCCTCCTGCCTCAGCCTCCAAAGTCACTGGGATTACAGGCATGTGCCATCGTGCCTGGCTAAAGTATTTATATTATATCTCCCCTACACTGACCAACTACCATTAAACAGAATTAATCTCCTATACTAAACTGTAAGTAACATGAGGACAGAGAATCTATTTTTCAGCACCTCGTAGAACACAGTAGGCAATTCAGTAAGAACTGGGTACATGAGTAGGTAGAATGAGTAAACTATAGAACTCAGGGGCCGCTGGGCGCGGTGGTGCACGCCTGTAATCCCAGCACTTGGGAGGCTGAGACAGGAGGATCGTGAGTTCAAAGACAGCCTCAGCAACTTAGCGAGGCCCTAAGCAACTCGGTGAGACCCTGTCTCTAAATAAAATACAAAAAATAGGACTGGGGATGTGGCTCAGTGGTGGAGTGCCCCTAGGTTTAATCCCCAGTACCAAAAAAAGAAAAAAAACAAAAACAAAAAAACTCAGGGGCCTAAGATAGTAAACAAGGGTAACTTATAAGCTGATTGTTGCTTGGAAGATATAGATAAAACCTTTATCTGTTAACTATTTTCCTGTCCTGAACTAATATGCTCAAGGCTGATGTGATTCTTTTTCCTTCCACTACTCCAAGGCCAAGAGAAAAACAGGGCAAAGAAAGGTAATTTGAAAGACTTCAAATGAGTTCTGAGAAATTTATGACATTATGTGAGGTGATAACATACCTGAGCTAATAAGTGTCTGGCTTGGGGCAGGTGTAGCTGTCCTGGTCAAGTTCATGCCCACATTCTGTTGACCACTTCCATCAGCATCTGCCTTCTTGGCCGCTGCACTTTCTGCCTCTGTCTGGCTGCCCTGGCTCACAGTCACCGTTTGGGCAGCAGGCAAGGGCTGAACCACTCCGGTGCCCTTCCTGGGACAGCTTCCACCACCCATTCCTGAAGAAGGCAATGGACCCAGACCCCCAGGTGCTTGGCCACCTCCAGCTGGACCCATTGGCCCTGAGAGGCTATTCCCACTGCCTCCACCAGCTTGACTGAGGTTGAGAGATTGGCCTGAGGCTCCAGAAGAAGCCTGTGCCACAGCTAGGGCCTGGCTAGAGGCCTGAGAAAGGCTCGAGACAGGGGAGGCTCCAGGAGGAATGGCCTTCTGAGTGGAGCCTTGCATTTGGGGTCCTTGAGCTGAGGCCTGCTGGTTCCTCACTGCCAAGTTCTGCACCTGAAAGATATTTTAAAAATAGATTTATCTGATTGATTTAAAAACAGCAAAGATAGCTATGGTGTCACATTCCACACTTCAACCTGTACCCCCACTTCTACAATATATAATAAAGCCTTTTAGTCTCCCAAGAAGAAACTGTAGATATACCTGATTTTTCAGCCTCCTCCATTCCCTATTAAGACTATCTTTGATTTTCCCTTTCCTCTCCATTCATTCATTCATGCATTCATTCATTCATTCAATAGCTACTACATATCTACACTTCAGATACTACACTAAATACTGGAAATGCAGGTATGAAAGACAGTCCCTGCTCCTAATGAAAATTTCTTAATAAAGAAGAAAATCACCAAATGTAATAAATATGCACAAATGTAAATAAAAATCAAATCAAACTAGGGAGATCAAAATGACTTCCTAAAACAGGTGATGTCAGGTCTAAGACTGTAGGTAATAGTGAATATGGTGATGTGAAAAAATAGCTAAAAGCATCTGCAAGGACACAGACCCATAAAAAAGCATAGCACTTTTAGAAAATATAATTATTTCATTATATTTGGGTTAAGTTGCAGGAATGGAGAGAAATGAAACAAGGTTGAGGCTGGAAGCTAAAAAGGTACTAGATTATTAAGGGCCTCGTATGTTAAAGAGAATCTGAACTTCAGTTTAGACAGCACATGTATCTGTCTTATTCATTATTATTATCCCAACACCTAATGTAGCAACTAGCACATAGTGCTCTACAATATGAATGAGAAGAAATGATTATTAGAAGCCACCAAAGAATATGAATCAGAATAAATATATAAATATGACCAAGGGCTAGGGGTCTAATTTAGTGGTACAGTATGAGCAAGGCCCTGCATTCCATCCCCAGGACCCCCACACACTCATACACACACAGATAAACATGATTAAATCTACAGTTGAAACCATTCTTTTTTTTTTGGTACTGGGGATTGAACCCAGGGGCACTCCACCACTGAGCCATATCCCCAGTTCTATTTTTTGTATTTTATTTAGAGACAGTCTCCCTGAGTTGCTTAGGGCCTCACTAAGTTGCTCAGGCTGGCTTTGGACTCGCGATCCTCCTGCCTCAGCCTCCCAAATGCTGGAATTACAAGCGTGCACCACCGCGCCCGGCTTGAAACCATTTTTTAAGAAATACTTTGGGGGAAAAAAAATGCTGTCTTATCCAAAAGCTGAACATTCACATGCACACACACACTCTCAACCCAGAATTCCACAAGGAAAACTCCTACCATATGCAACAGGAGGCATGTACAGGAATATCACACCATCACTGTTCAGATTAAACGAAAGCCTATAAACAATCCAAACTGCCATTTATAGAAGATGAAGCCTCGTGTGGTGGCATGTACCTGTAATCCCAGCAATTTGGGAGGCTGAAACAGTAGGATAGCAATTCAAAGTCAGCCTTAGCAACTTAGCAAGGCCTTACTCAATTGAGACCCTGTCTCAAAATTTAAAAAATGAAAAGGGCCAGGGATGTGGTTCAATGGTTAAGCACCTCTAGGTTCAACTCCCAGTTCCAAAAGAAAAAAAGAAGAGAAGATGAATCAAAAACAGAAGAGAAGATGAATCAACTGTAGTATATTCATTCTATGAAATATTATATAAAAATTAAATAACCAACAATGGCTACAAAACAAATACAACTTGAAAATATGCTATTAAGAAAGTATTCTCAGTCAAGATACTAATCTATCTATGAGATCAATAAAAGTAATTGTAAAACAAGAGAAGTTTTTTTTTTTTTTAAAAAAAAGCATTCTCAGGCCCGGTGTATTAGTGTGCACCTGGGATCCCAGCCACTGGGTAGGCTCAGGCAAGAGGATCTCTTGAGCCCAGGAGTCCATGGATAGTCTGGGCAACACAGAAACACACCACTGCAAAGAAAAGTATTCTCTGCCTAGCACAGTGGTGCACACCTGCAATCCCAGTGATTCAGGAGGCTGAGGTAGGAGATCACAAGTTCAAGGCCAAACTCAGCAATTTAGCAAGACACTGTCTCAAAGTAAAATAAAAAGGGTTAAAGATGTAGCTCAGTGGTTGAGGGCCCCTGGGTTCAATCCAGTACCACCACCACCAAAAAAAAAAGTATTCTCACAGATTACATATAACACAAGTACCTTATAAATTTAAATAAAAATTGTGTGTGTGTGTGTGTGTGTGTGTGAGAGAGAGAGAGAGAGAGAGAGAGAGAGAGAGAGGTAGGTGTCTGGGATTTCCTTCGAATTAATCCATAGGCAAAGGGGAAGGGCCTAAATAGAATGGTGGTGTGTCAATAATTGTCTGAAATTTTTCATGATAAAAAGTACTCTCTCTTTGTTTTGTTTTGGGGGGCTGGGGATATAGCTCAGTTGGTAGAGTGCTTGCCTTGCAAGCACAAGGCCCTGGGTTCAATC
>JAJEJO010004313.1:281415-292661 GCA_020662805.1 Glaucomys volans | reverse complement strand
AGGGATTGAACTCAGGGATGCTTTACCAACGAGCTACATCCCCCACCCCTTTTTGTTTTTTCTATTTTGAAAGAGTCTCACTAAATAGATTAGGGCCTCACTAATTTGCTGAGGCTAGCTTCAAACCTGCAATCCTCCTGCCTCAGCCTCTAAGACAACTTTTTAAGAAATATATAGAGATGCAATAAGACTATACAAAAGGGACTCAAGGGAAGGATGAACCTAGAAATCAGAATGATTATTATCATGGGTAGGGGTAGGCAGTATATGGAAGTGGGGACTGCTTATTACACGGTTTTTTTATGGTGCTGGAGATCGACCCAGGGCCTCACACATGCTAGATCAACAGTTTACCACCTAGTTACAACCCCAGTCTGTTTATTATCTTGTTAAAAAATTACTGAATAAATACATAAAAATGAACCATGAATGGACCAATGAGAGTATCACAAAGACAATGAGTTATCTAATTCTGTGTATCAAAGGTACAACTTTTTTAAATGTGTAACAATATGTTTTTTTTAATCACAAAACAATGATAATAATGTGGAAGAGGATTACAAGACAAGCCTTAAGTCAAGAAGACCACTGAGGAAACAAGTACAATAAGCCAGCTAAAAATAATAACCTGAATTCAAGCAGAAGCAGCAAAGGGGAGGATCTAGCTTTGGAAAGAGATTTATAAGAACCATCAGGACTGAAAAAACAAAAACAACAACAAAAAAGAATCATCACGACTAAATGTTAGGGCACATAATATTTGGTAATTATGCCATTTTTTAAATCAACTTCTTTCCCACAATGCCTATTTCCAACTTTCCTACTCTCCCTATACCTAAGAACCACTTCCTCACCCTGGAGTGGTGGCACACACTTATAAACCCAAAGACTCAGGATGTTGAGGCAGGAGGATTGCAAGTTCAAAGTCAGCCTCAGCAACTTAACAATTATATTTTATTTATTTCAAAATAAAAAATAGCTGGGCACGGTGGCGCACACCTGTAATCCCAGCAGCTTGGGAGTATGAGGCAGGAGGATCTCGAGTTCAAAGCCAGCCTCAGCAACTTAGAGAGGCCCTAAGCAACTCAGTGAGATCCTGTCTCTAAATAAAATACAAAAACAGGGCTGGGGATGTGGCTCAGTGGTGGAGTGTCCCTGGGTTCAATTCCCAGTACCAAAAAAAACAAAAAGAACAAAAATAAAGGGCTGAGGATATAGCTCAGTTGGTAGAGTGCTTGCCTTCCAAGCACAATAGGCCCTGGGTTCAATCCCCAGCACCACAAAAAAATAAAATAAAATAAAATACAAATAAAAAGGGGGAGTGGCGCCGGGCACAGTGGCATACTCTTAAAATCCCAGCAGCTTGGGGGGCTGAGGCAGGAGGATCTAAAGTTCAAAGGCAGCCTCTGTAACTTAGCAAGGCCCTAAGCAACTCAGAGAGACCCTGTCTCAAAATAAAAAGTAACAGGGCTGGGGATGTGACTCAGTGGTTAAACACCCTGAGTTCAATCCCTGATACCAAAAAAAAGAAAAAAAAAGAACCTCTTTCTCTTTCTCCTCTTAATTTTCACCTCCACAGAGAAAATAAAAACCATTATATGAACACCACCTCATCAGTTTTACACCCAATCTATACATTTACCAGCATGTATCTCCCTCATTTCCCCCTTCTCTCCTTCCTCCTAGCAAAGAGCAACCCTTTTCTAAGCTCTGGGTCCATTTACTCCTGCCTTCTCAGCAAACTTATCACAGAAATTGTCTCTTGTCTCTTCAACCTCTCCTTCTCTATCAGCCCCTCCCATCTCTGAACAGCACATTCTCTTCCCCCAGCTTTGTCCTCCTTCCCCAACAATGTTAAACTCTTGTGTGCCTCAACTGTACTCAATCCCACTACCATTCATTCCTCAAATTCATACTATTTTGGATTCAAGCACCCTCCAACCCCACTGAAGCAGCTGTCCCTCCACATAAATAAATCCATCCATCTTTTCTATTATATTCAAAAGAGATGAGCACTCCCCAAACTTATATTCCCATCTTGTTTCACCTTATTCCCTCTTCTTCATGACAGTACACAGTCCAGATTTTCCTATCTCTCCATCATTCCCATTTCCCTCTGTCAGTCCATTCCTCTCTAACCAACCTTGAACTGCTTTTCTAAGGGCTCATCCTAACCCTCAGGGATCCATACTCAATGTTCTTCTCGTCAATCCATACCATCTCCCTAAGCAATTTTAAACATCCCTTGATTGCAATTATCACCTATGTCTACTACTTTCACATATTTACTTCAAACCCAGACCTCTCCTCTGAATTCAAGAACCACATATTGCTCTCTCAGTATCTCCTCACATAGAGCTCACAATCACCTCTAAGTCTGCATGTCCAAACCTGAACTTCACTCTAAAATCTACTTCTCCAGCGTCCATCTCATGAACATTATCAATAGCCATCCCACTGCTATGTAAGATCTCAGATCAACATCTCCCTCAATTTCTCCATCTACTGAAACAGTTCACCTTCTTCTATGATTCTTCTAAGTTATTCTCCAATCTACGCACTTCTGTTCTTCTCCATTGTTACAAACCTAATCCAAACATCATCTTTCTCCTAAACTGTTCTAACACTGTTATTCTCCCTATTCACCCACCATTTTATTTAGTCTGTATAAAGAGTACACACAGTCTTTCAAAAAAGACCTCTCCATATCACTTCCATGTTTTAAATTCTTTACAGCTTCCTATTACCCTTTACATAAAGCTCGAAAGCCGAATTACAGCCACCAAGGTCCTGCAAGATGAGGTTCCTCCCACTTGTCTAGCCCCCTTTGCCAACTGCCAGGAAAACAAGCCTTCTTTTGATTCTTCAAATAAACCAAGCTCCTTCCCATGTCAGGACCTTTATACATGATATTCTCCTGGCCTTCAACACTCTCCCACATCCATACCTGGCAAACTTCTAAAGGTTCTAATTTAAATGTCACCTCTTTGATTTCTAGCCCCCATCCCTTATTCTCAGAGTACCCTGTACTTGGCAGTAAAGCAATTTTGACACCATTCACTTGACTGTTTAATGTCTAATGCTTTGATGATCTATGATTTCCATAAATGTAGTGATCATGACCTTCTTGGGCCTCCAAGGCTAAGGAATGTATGATACATTAACAAGAGTTAAGACTCTTAAATATTATGTCAGGCATTGTTCAAGCAGTTGCACATATTGACTCAATTTATCCTTCACACACACACACACCATCAGGCAGGTATAATACCTATTTTATAGATGAAGAAACCATAGCAGAAAGATGTCAGGTCACTTGCACATGGTCACAGTTAAGTAATGGAGCTGGAATCTGACCCAAACAACAGAAGCACAATTTTAACCACTATCATCTGTCCCTCAACATATTGATACCCCAGGATTTGATGAATGAAAGAACTGGCAAATGAAAAAACTGGATATGGAAGCAGGACAACCTTATTCTTGGCTCCCACTATTATTAGCAAAGTCTAAAACAAAGATCTTACTTTATATAACTAGCTGACCAAGATCTTCAAGCAGTTTTCCTAGTGTCTCTTGTCCAGGCACATGCTACGCTCCTCAATAATTTTTTTCTTTTTTCTTTTATTTTTTCCAGTTCTAGGGATTGAACTCTGGGCCTCACACATTCTAGGCAAGTGCTCTAGCACTGAGCCACATCCCCATGCCTTTTTATTGCTTATTTTGAGACAAGGTTTCACTAAATTGCCCAGACTAGTCTCAAATTTGTGATCCTAGCTGGGATTACAGGTGTGCACCACCACATCTGACCTCAATGATTCTTCTTAAAGTACTTTTCTTATCCTGAAATCTGCTATAAAATATCCAATGTTCCCTGCTGCCTATGAAGTTGACTATAATCTCCCTTTCTTGGATTTTAGGTTACCCATTAGCAATGACCTCTTCTACCATAGGCCTATTATCTCTCTTTTATCCTCATCCCTAAGCCAAGATACACTTATATTTACATATATGACTTATGCCCTAATACTTGCTATTCTCTCTTGTTTTCTCCTCACTTCAAATCAAATCCTACCCAGCCTTTTGACGATCACTCAAGTATTTTGCAACCAAATTTTCTCTAAACTTGTGATACACTCAAAGTTAGTACCATCTACTTGAGCACTTTTGTTCTCCAACTTCTTTGATGATTTGACATATCCCTTTTTGATCCTCCAAAATTTCTAATACATATCTGAGTACATCAATAAAAAGAGCTCAATATTACTTCCTAACTGATAGACTAAAAGAATGAAATAATCATTATCAAATCCTTCTCTGTATCCCATCCATAAGCTAAAAAAGTAAGTATATGCATTTTGGAAATAAGTTATAGAAAGTAATGGTAAAGAAGACTTTTACAGGGGAAAAAAGTGAACAGAAAACTGAAAGTTGAGAATGACAGTAACTCAAAAGCAGAAGAAAACAAATATTCGTCCAGCAACTCAGCCAGGTATGCTTCACATGTAACAACGGAATTCCCTTGACCATTCCTTACCTTCGGGAATCATTACTATTGGAAAGAATTAAATTTGAATAGAACTGAACCACCGAGAACTAGGAGGATAGTCAAGAAATTTATTCTATATTGAAAGTAAGACTTGCCAGATCCATAGGGCTCTTTTCAGACAATTCTATCCTAACTCAAGTCAACTCAGAAGTTTTAAAGGATTCACATTTTATAGGGGTTAATGAAAGGGAAAACAAAACACAAAAAGTAAGAGTTCTGAAAAGCAATAATAGAGCAGAGGGTGGGCCCTAGTCTGTGGTCATTCCCTTCATCCTTCCCAGAACCCATCCACAGTAAAGTGGTTGCCACTGACCTGATCTGCATCTGCATGAACTCCAGGAGACTGAGCAGATGGCACCTCCTGTTGAACTGCAGCCACTGCCCCATTAGGCATCAGGATGAGTTGGGAGGCTAGAGGCACATTCCGGCCCAGGGTACGGTTTACCTGTAATAGGTTTCCCAGCTGTGGCTGGCAAGGAGAGGAGGAAGAAGAGCAAAGAAGAAAAGAGTAGACAGAAGAAATGAAAGGGAAGGAAAAATAAACAGCAGGTATTAAATAGCTAAACCCTGTCCCTTTCCACACCAACCCAGGAATCTCTTATTCTCCATATAGAATAATGGATCATCCAGAAGAAAACCTAGAATGTACAGAAAACTATGGTCTGATGACAAAGAATCAAACATCAAAGAAGCTGAGACAAAGATCTTAGAATGAGTTAGTAGATAAGCTGAAAGAACTCTTAAGAATTTGTGTAAATAAGTCATAGGTTTAAAAGCTGGACTACAACTAACACTAATTTAGTCAAACGTTAGTTTAGAATCTCAACATAATCTGCAGGCCACCTGTGAATACCACACAACACTTCAAGGGTAAGTTAAGACATGAGAAGTAGATCAACTTGTCTCAAAACATCTGGGTAACCAAAGTTACATAAAAGTTTTCAGGTTGAGGATATAGCTCAGTGGTCAAGCGCTTGTCTAGTATGCGAAAGGCTCTGGGGTGGATCCCCAGCACCGCCAAACAATAAATAAGTATATAAACAAATAAAATTGCTCACACTCAAGTCCTTGGCATGGAAAGCACAAATAGGAACTTGTGCCCCTGAGACAATGGTTACTATGTCTATGGCTTACCCGTAGATACATCTGGGCCTGGGACTGGTTGAGGGGTGGGGAAGTAGTATTCCCCAGTAGCACAGATTGAGTCAAAGTGGTGGCACTGGGAGAGCTCACACTCTGTGATCGGCTGATAAGCTGGGCGGCCGAGGTGGTGGCCAGATTAATCTGCATGACAGAAAGGAATCCAGACTAAGGATTTTGGAGAGATTGAAGAAATGTACATGACTGACAAATTCAGAGTAACGGAGTAAAAGAGAGAATATCTCTCTCTCAAGGAGTCAGCAGGAAATGCATAATAACTTCCTATCCAAAACTCTTATCCTGGCTACCTTGGCATAACAAAAAGTCAAAAATAAAACAAAGAAGGGCCCGGTGGCACACACCTGTAATACCAGTGACTCAGGAGGCTGAGGCAAAAGGATCTCAAGTTCAAGGTCAGCCTCAGCAACATAAAGAGGCCCTAAGCAACTTAGTGAGACCCTGTCTCAAAATAAAAAATAAAGAACTGGGAACAGCATCAATGGGTTCAATCCACGGTACCAAATAAACAAACAAACAAACAAACAAACAAAAAAGACCATAAGCACTGAGAAGGCAAAAATATGAAATGGCACCAGGCATTGGTGGCACACATCTACAATCCCAGCAACTCAAAAGGCTGATAAAAGAGAATCACAGTTTGAAGTCAAGCTTTGGCAAGTTAGCAAAACCCTCCCCAAAAAAAAAAAAAAAGAAAGAAAGAAAGAAAAAAAAATTTAAAATGGGCTGGGCATACAGTTCAGTATTAGAGCATCCTGGGTTCAATCTCCAGGATCACGCCCCCCCAAAAAGATAATAACAATAATGAAATGGAACAGATTTCATTTCTTTCTGAAAGAGTCCCTTTCCTTTATCTTCTTTTCTTCATCCATGTTTTCTTTTTCCTTCTTTAGGTTTCCTCATTAAAAGACTCCTATACACAATGCAAGCTGGTTACCTTCCCTTTTAGTACCACTATACTCTATAGAAGAATAGTAATAATCCACTTGATGGCTCAATAAACACTCTCAAATCAATACACAAATAGTTTAACCCAGGAACAAGGACTCAGTGAGAGAGGGAGGGAGTACTCACTGAGGCCTGAGTGGTGGCAGTCTGCTGCTGTGCGGTGCTGGTGTTTGGGGAGCTAGCCTGCCGACTGGCAGCAATCGTGGCCTGTTGAAGTGGAAGGGAAACAAGAAATAGCACAGACAATGAAAAGAATGTTCTCAGTCTTCTAGTAATAAATCATAGTATAAAATATAGAGAGATTTCAGGTGAGAATAGTGTATGAGAAGGTATATTCGCTAACCCAATAATTCTCATATAACCCTCCCAGAGCAGAGAGGCAACATATCTTCTTGTTCCCATTTTCTTTTAGGTAGAAAAATAACTTTTAGACAGGTCACATCATGAGTCAATGATAAACACAGGTATAGTTGTCCAATACTAATATAATGTAAGCCATGTATAAATTATCTACTATGTATAATTTTTTTAAAAAAAATAAAAGAAATGGGACAAAGCTGGGCACAATGGCCCATACCTGTAATCCCAGCAACTCGGGTGGCTAAGGCAGGAGGATAGCAAGTTCAAAGCCAGCCTCAGCAACTTAGCGAGGCTCTAAGCAACTCAGTGAGACCCTGTCTCTAAATAAAATACAAAATAGGACTGGGGATGTGGCTCAGCGGCCGAGTGCCCCTGAGTTCAATCCCTGGTATCCAAAAAAAAAAAAAAAAAAAAAAAAAAAAAGGACATTAACTTCAAATAACTTATTTTCCCCAATATATCTAAAATATTATCATTTCAACACATAATTAATATTAAAAGATTCCTGAGATATTTTACATTCTTTTTGTCATTCTATGTCTTCAATGTCTAAAATCTTAGAGCACATCTTAATTTCGACTAAAGACATTTCAAGCATTCAATAGCTACAATATGGTAGCCACTAGCAGCTAGTGGCTACCATATTGGACAGGAAGATTTAGAACACAGACATTCTACCTCTGAAAGGTGATTCTTCCCCAGTTCTTACTATAACTACAGAAGCTAAGATGTATCCATCCTCCTATAAAAGGATAGGAGGCAAAGGAGACTTTGCCCCCAGCCTGGCTTAGGGAGGATACAATATTCCCCAAAAGTCCCCTACCCACCTGTGGTGCCTGTCCCCTCCCTCTTGGGTCAGCTGGCTGCTGACCTCTCACCTGCTGGACGGCAGCCAAGCTATGCAGCTGGGCATTACTGAGCTGCTGTTGGAGCATGAACTGGTGGAAATACTGAGCTGCATTGGGCTGCCGCTGCAATGCCTGCAGAGCCTAGGAGAAGACAGGATGCAACAGTTAGAACAGTTCACTCCTAACTCCTATTTTATGCAAATCACTGTAACAGTATGAAAGGTAGCCATGGGAAGGAGAAAAACCAAGATGGGACACTGAGCTAAATCATATGATTTATCCATTTTTAAATTTTACCAGCAAGTCTGTATAGTCCTCCAAAAATTGGAGAAGCAACTAATTTTATGGTCTACCCTTACATATAAAGAAAGGTAAACAGTACAATTTATATGAATTCTTATTTCCAATTTGAGATCTACAAATATATGATGTAGCAAGGACTAAACAGGTTGAAAATAAACAAGACACTGATTAACTTAAAGAAAAGAAGAAAATGAGCTAGGTGCAGTGGCACAAGCCTGTAATCCCAGAGACTCAGGAGACTGAGGCAGGAGGACAGAAAGTTCAAGACTAGCCTCAGCAACTTAGAGAGGCCCTTGGCAACTTAGTGAAACCCTATCTCAAAATAAAAAATGAAAAGGGATAGGGATGTAGCTCATGGTAAAGTACCCCTGGGTTCAATTCTCAGTACCTAAAAAAAAAAAAAAAGAAGAAGAAGAAGAAAGTGAAAGATCATATTCTAGGCATATAGTAAGGGGTAAAGAGCCATAGGAGGTTAGAAATAATGAAAAAATAAATACTGGCTTCTGAAAGATTCTGTCAGGTAAAATTTTCAATTGGCAATTTCAAATATGAACAGTATAATATTAAGGATATTTATGAAATTGGTAGTTCAGTTTTAGTGTTAACTGGATTTTACTGCATTTTTTAAAATATATTTTTAGTTGCAGGTGGACACAATACCTTTATTTTATATTTATGTGGTACTGAGGATTGAAACCAGGGCCTTACGCGTGCTAGGTGAGCACACTACCACTGAGCCACAACCCCAGCCCTGCATTCTTATTCTTCAATAATTACAACTCTCCTGACAGGCATGGTGGTACACATCTGTAAACAGGAGGTTGGGGCAGGGAGATAGTAAGTTGAAGACCAGCCTGGACAACTTAGTGAGGCCCTACCTCTAAATAAAAATTAAAAAAAGAAAGAAAGAAAGAAAGAAAGAAAGAAAGAAAGAAAGAAAGAAAGAAAGAAAGAAAGAAGAAAAAGAAAAGGGCTGGGGCTGTAAGTAGCTCAGTGGTAGAATGCTTGCCTAGCAAGTGTGAAGCCCTGGGTTCAATTGCCAGTACCCGCTACACAAAATTATAATAATAATAACTATTCATACTACATACATAGTTATTCTAGCAACAAAATCTTTTAAGTAAAAGGCCTCATTCCCAAATAGAATTTTTAAAATATGGAATTTGTTATTTATCTAAAAATAAATCTTTAAAGAGGTCCATGACACTTCCATTCTTCAGGATCATTTTACAAGAACAGCCAAAGGTAAAATCCTGACAATTCATGAAAAGAAATGGTTTGTTTGAATCTAGCTAGATGGCTGAAAACTAGTTTAAAAAAAAAAAAAAAATCCTTAGTTGAAAAACTGAATTCACTCTGTTTGCTTGTCCAAACTTCTATAAACTCCTAAGATTCTCAGAGCTGGAAGGAGCCTTAGTCATCACCTAATCAAATTGTCCCCAACTGCTAGAAAGAAACTAAAGACAATTACTTTTCAGCATCTTTGCCTACCCCACACCATATTCACAGATCCTTACCCCTCAGAGTTCAGCCTTACCTGCACTGCTTGTCTTTCATACAGGGACATTTGAGCTATCTGGGGCCGAGAGCTGCCCCCTGAGCTGGAACTCCCATTGGTGGAGCTGGAGTTCTGCTCGCTCTCAGTCTCCATGATAGTGTTCCAGGCTTCCCAAGGGTGGTGATCTGACTCAAGACCTAGATGGAAGGAGTAAAGGATTAAAATTTACACCTTGATCCTAAACTGTTTTTACATGTTATTATTCAAGACCACAGTAAATCTATAAGTTATCTAAGAAGCTTCCTCTTAAAGAAAATTCTAGAATTCCCCAATCTACAATACAATCTCAACAGCCACATCTTCCCCACCCCATCACATTTTTAAGCTATTAATTGTCTCAAAGGAAAGAATCTTTACATATTCCTTCATGTTTGTCATTAAATAAAACCACCAGAAAGCAACATGGTACTTACAATGTTAAAGCCACCTAATATACCCTTTCCACCATTTATGTTTAAAATCTCCCCAAACTTGCTGTTATCTTATTTTTATCTCCATCTCCATCATTATCATCTTAGCAATGGTCACCATTTACAGTAAAGCTTCTAGTTGCCTTCTTTCACTGGGCTAGGTGCTTGCTTTGTAATCTCCCTCACAGTGCTATAAAGTAAAATATTATTGCCCCTATTTTGTAATTGTCAAAATAAAGGTTTTCTTAGTATCAGTTCTTTAGATTAGTACATTTCGTCTTCAAGTCAAAAAATCTGTGATTAAAGCAATATTATTCAGTTTGAGCACTCATTATCCTCATTTCAAGGAGGAGGGCCTTAAGATACAGATATGTTAAATGGGTCATGGAAGGGCATAAAACTTGAAGGCAGAAGAGCAGGCGGACAGTCTATATGTACAAATAGCTGCCTGGCTCCAGTTCATACTACTAATAACACCACCTCAAACCATGCCATTTTTTTCCTCCTTACATAGCTCAGTTTCCCTATTTGTAAAAGTTTCACACTGTACTATGTCATCGTAACAGGTGAAACCTATTAAATATATAACAATGAAAGTCTTCAAAAAAGTAATATTCACCTTTCAGTTATTACCAAAGTGTCAGAATTTAGTCCCTAGAGACTATACTAAATTTGCAAAACAACACATATGTAAACACTGAGAACCAAGCATAGAGATAAGAGATGAAAAGAAGTATTCTTCCAAAGCAACACTAAATGACATGGATTGTTGCTCATTCTTATTTTTCTCCGTTTTTAAAACTTACACATTATATTCTCTACTTTTGAGGCACTGAGCCACTAGATATATCAGGTCACCAAAGCACTATTTAGTTTAGGAATGTAAACATCAAACCAGAATTTCTACTAAGGGTGTCAACAACTTTATTAGGGTGAACAGATTTATCTTAGGGGAACTGTATCCAAAACAAACAAACAAGCAAAGCAAATAAAATTAAACCACCTGGCCTTGGCAATAAAATTGAGACTTTTCCTTACTCCATTCCCAATGTCATCCAATCACATCATTATTCCCCAAGAACTCTACCCATCTCTTCTGTTTTCTTTAGGAA
>JAJEJO010004313.1:254697-276415 GCA_020662805.1 Glaucomys volans | reverse complement strand
TGAGCAGGGACAGGCAGGAGGGATACAAAAGTCAAGGAATTGGGAGACTGAGGAACCCAGCGGACCATAAAAAGCAGGGAAATAACTAGACAGCATGCTCGGATGGAAGGACCAAAGTCAGAGAGGGTAAAAATGAATGGGAAAATAAGCGGAAAGAGGCAACAGGGGTGACGGACAGACAGCACCAAGCACAGAGAAATGAATAGCAATTAGACTTGGACAGACAGAGCCAAAAGACCGTAGAGCGAAGCGCAGGAGGTAGGCAGGGAAAGCAACTGGGGGAGGTACCTGGGCGTTACACAGACGGAGGTGGCTGGAGAAACATCCCCGCGCAGCCAAGCCCCCAGAGGTCCTGCCCCTCCCCGGCCCGCGGTCGCCCGGTTACCTTCGCGCCCGGCTCTGTACCCGAGTCCTCGCGGGGGGCGTCCACCTCATGTGCCGGGGTCCCCAGTCGCCAGGCTGGGCGGGGGGCTTGCTCGGCCTCCGCGGCGGGCTCCCCTCGCCTCCTCCCCTTCCTGGAGGGGCGGGGGCGCCGAGGGCGGGGTGGGAGGTGCCCTGTGCGGCCGCCGCTCCCCGCCCCTCCCGCCGCTCCGGGTGCCGGCCCGGCCGCGGCTCTGCCAGGCCTGGGGGCTCGCTCCGGGCCTGTCACTTCCTGCCGGGCCGAGAGGGTGGGGGCTGCAGGCCGGGGGCTGCGGGCCGGGCTGGAGGAGGGGGCTAGTGGGGAGGTGCTTCCGGGGCAGCCGGACCCCTCCCCCGACCCTCCCCCTCCCTTCGGCGCCCTCCGCCCCCCTCCCGCGCGTCCCTCGTTTCCTGCCGGCGCCCGTTGCCATGACGACGCCGCTCCCGGGCCTCTGCGCTCTAGGCCCCGAGGTTTTTTCCTCTCTTGTTTTCTCCTCTTTTTTCCCCCTTCTTTCTCTTCGAATTCTGCTCCTTGGTTGGGAGGAGAAATCGAGAAAGTGCTGGCCTCTAGTGGGGAACTCACCTCTCTGAAAGGAGAGAGAGAGATGGAGAAGGGAGGGAAGTGACGTGAAAGGGGAAAAAGAAGGTATTTTCTGGAGCTTCTGGGAATAAGGGATAGAAAGAAAGGATCAAAGGGACTAACTGGCGGAGAGGGAGAAAGCAAACAGCGACCCTAGAGAAACGATAGTTTGCGGAAAGCAAGAAATCAGAGAAAAGAAGAGAGAAAGAAAAACTTGAGGGAAAGGAAAATATTGTTTAATCTCTCTCCTCAACTCCAGGAAGGCGGGAAAGAATGCTGCGCAGAAACAGTGAACCCATTAGGAGTTAACATTCATTTAAAAGCAGCAACTTACTTTGAATAACCTTTAAGTCTGCAATTTCAGGGATCTTTGTATGCTTGTGGGTTCTTAAATTTAAGCATGTATATGAAAGAATTAGAATGACAAAAGCAATGGAAAAGGCAGGGTATAAAGAGATGCAGAACAATGGAGTTGTATTTGGGAACAGGAAACATTTGGTGGGGAGCCTTTGTCATTTTATTTGTGATATCAGTTTATCAATTTTTAATTATTCTCTCAATCTTTGAACATGAAACAAATATTTATAGGTCACTTCCTTCATGCCAACCAGTTTTAGAAGCTTGAATTGAATCAGTGCATGGAACAAAGATAACTGTCCTCATTAACCTTTACAGAATGGGTGGGACGCCTTGTTGACTAATAACTAGGATTGATGCTTTTTATGCTGCTATCATAGTCTTTTGCTAACCTCTGCTCTAGTCAGTCATTTTCTCTGACAACCACGCTTCATTTTCTCCTTAAAAGCCCATGCCTGATTTGGTTTTGGAGAAAAAAAATAGGAGCGTTCTCTTTGTTTATAAATTAGATCCATTTATATTTGCATTGAGAGAGGAGTGTGTGGTCTCCCAGCTTTTAATTTGTGGTAGCTAGATTTATATCAGGTAAAATCTCTGCTAGGCTTCTAGGAACCAGTCAGACAAGTATGTGAAGGAAGAAACCAGAGGGCAGCCAAAGGACTGGAAAAGCAAAAACAGGGGTGTGAGGAGGTGAAAAGGTATGTTGCCAGGCCACGAATGACAGGTATTGGCTGAGGATGAATTGAAAAGATTCTGGCAAGGAGAACTAGTGGTTAAAAACTAACTAAAGCATTAGTCACTCAATTCAAACCCAGACTTTTGGCATGTTAGAGAAATTTAAAAGCTTTCTTGCAGAGTTACAAATGGATATGTTGAACCTAAGCTTAATTTAGCACCAATAAGTATCTATACATTAAATTTTCAGATTATACAGTTTTCAGCCAAAAAAGTTATTCACATGCTCCCATTGCTGAATTATCAAAGTGTCCAAAGAAGTAGTGTAATATAGTCACAGAATAAGGAATTCAGACGCCAAAGGGCATGCACTTTTTTCCCCCAATAACTATAGAACTTGTACCCCTATAGTATGTAGCCATTTCATGTTTCAGCCCCTTTAGAAGTAAAGCAGAATCTCTATTTGCTGCATATAGTTAGATTCTGCCTCAGATTTTTTTTGTGCTTCCTAGGTCATAGGTTTCTACATCTACTAGATGATAGTAGGAGATAAGAGAGGGATATTTGATATAAATTTAGCAGGGGAATAATCATCTGTCACTGAGTGCCCTGTATTGATTATGGGCCAATAGTTCAATTCTTATACATAAAGGTGTGCACCCTGTATTTCACAGAATTCTTTTCAAGTTCATTTTTCTCCCAAACAGACCGGTCTTCCATGATCATAGGGCTAAGCAATTTCCATCACCCAAAATAAAACCAAAAAGCAAAAATTTTAGCATAAAAAAAAGAAATGTTTCAACAGAAAATTGAAGTTACAGGAAAGCCTCCACAAGAAAATCATTTCCCATAGACTTAAGTAGCTGGAGAGCACTGCACTAAAGAGTTTATCTCCGTCTAAAGAGTTTATCTCTGTGTAAACAAAGCAAACCAATGTGTGTTCCCTAGAGACTCTTCAGCTGACCTTTTTTTTTTTTTTTTTTTTTTAATCTTTGCTAAACTTGCTCATTTTCATTTAATGATTCTCTTGGAATTAGTCCATTCTTTTTCAAACCAAATAGTTCTTATGTATGGAAGCTAGGTAATTTCTTTACTCTGCATAACACTAAAGGTCATTAGCCTAAACAGGTGAAAAGGAAATGCATTCAACCTGTTTTGTAGAAATCCAAGCCCTCAATGGTAAAGGGCCTCTGGGTTCAATCCCTGGGCCACAAAAGAGAGAGAGAAAGTGAACCCTCCTGCAAACTTATCTAAAGTAAAGATCAGGATTTGAAAGGAAATCAACTATTTGGCCATAATCAAAACAAGTAGAATAGAAAGTAAGTTAATATACTTTTTCACAACAATGAGCATTGTGCAATAAATTGTGAAATAAATTATGAAAAAAGTGATGGTTCTTACCCTGGATGTTAGTATGATTACAGTGTGTCTGTGTATAACTAATCAAGTAAGAATGTGTGACCATGTTTTATACAAATATAGATAGATTCTGTAGAGAAAAAAAAAGGAATCATAACCTTTAAAACACAGCATCTGATTGTAGAAATCAACCATCGCATATATCCCACCTGATCTCACCACTATTCTCTATACCACTTGAAGATCTAGTTGGGAGAAAATGAGATGAAGGTTAAGAAGATGTCTAGATTCTTAGATATTTTAAACAAAAGAAGAACTTTAAAATTATCCAACTTCTTTAGATTTTAGTGGAGAAAATTAAAACCTTAAAGATACATATAGAAAAGGGACATTTCAGGGCTAAGGATATAGCTCAGGAGTAAAGTGCTTGCCTCACATACACAAGGCTCTAAGTTTGATCCCTAGCACAATAAAATGAGATAATACCTAGTAGTTGATAGAAATGAATGAGAGGCTTACAAAATACTTCATATAATATTTGACACACAGTGCAAGCTATTATTATGTTTTAGTAACCCAAGATACTTTCATCATTACCAAACACATTAATCCACTCTTTATGCTTTATTCAGTTTATGTAACAACATATAATTTAACTTATAACATTAACTTTTAATTTAATGACTTTATACAATGAACAACATCATACAAAGAGAATATTCTCTTCCTTGAGTACTCACTTTACCTTTGTTAGACTTCATGCTTTCTGGTCTGCTATTTCAGGATTTAAGTACAAATTCATGTTGACACCAGGCACTATATTTATACCCTTTGGGATTATGCACCCTAGGCCAAGAGAGCTAGGTCCAGAGAATTCTAAAGGGAAAAACAATTCATAATATAGTCTTTGCTTATGGCTTCAAACATGGTTTTTGTTGTTGGGGTTTGGGGTTTCTTTGTTTGTCTTTTTGTTTATTTGACATTTTGTTTGCAGTACCAAGAATGGAAACCAGGGGTGCTTTACCACTGAACTACATCCTCAGACCTTTTAATTTTATTTGGGGAAATGGTCTCACTAAATTGCCTAGGCTGGCCTCAAACTTGCCATCCTCCTGCCTTGCTTCCCAGACCTCTATAATTATAGGTGCACCATCATGTTGGTGAAGGCAACCCCCTTAATAATCTTTTCTGCTGGTTATTAATCTTTAATTAGTCGGTGAGGAAATTAAAGCTCAGAGAGGTTAGATAATTTGCTCAAGGTTCATAGTAAGTAGTAGAGGTAGACCTTAAATTCAGATCTCACTCCAAAGCTCATAACTACTTCAAGTCCTTCACAGCACAAAAACAGAATAGTGCAAAAAGTTCTGTTTAAAATGCTTTGCACACACATAAATGTTTGCACAAAGGAGCTTGGCATCTGCCATTGGAAATGCCTGCAGTGGAAGATCTACTCTGCCTTTGTTAACTAGGGAAATAGTTCTATTATCAGACCACAAAGATACTGAGGAAATATCTCTGCAAACAATCAAAAGACATTTCTATGTGATTTCCCCTAATTCTGCTTTCTCTCTTGTCTACTAGTTCACTCTGGCAAGCAGAAAAATTGACCCTCAAAATGTCCTCATCCATGAAACATGTGCATATGTTATGCTACAGAGCAAAGGGGAATTAGAGTTGTTAAAGTTGCTATTGGAATTAAGCTTGCTAATCAACTAACTTTTTTTTTCAGTGCTGACAGTCAAACCCAGGGCCTCATGCATGCTAGTCAAGTGTTCTACCACTGAGCTACATCCCTAGCCCTCAATTGACTTTTTTTTTTAATTAATCAGTTTATCTGAAATGACATTTTTACTCAACTGACTTTTTAATAAAGGGAGATTATCTTTTTTTTCTTTTTTTTTCTTTTTTTTTAATGCAGGGTCTTCTTAAGTTGCTTAGGATAAATTACTGAGGTTGACTTTAAACTTGCCATCCTTCTGCCTCAGTCTCCTAAACTGCTGGGATCACAGGTGTGCACCACCGTGCCTGGCCTAAAGGGAGATTATCATGGATTATTTGGGCAAATCCAATGCAATCACAAGTGTCTTTAAAAGTGCTAGTGTTACTGAAAGCTTAGTCCTTGTCCCTGATGCCAATTCAATAACAAGGACATGGTTTTGAGAAAAGAGGAAAAGAAGGTTTATTGCTTTGCTAGCAAAGGAGAAGCAAAGAGGACTCCCGTTCCAGAGGCTGTGATTCTGTTCAACAGGGGTTTTTAAAGAGGTGATTCAAAGGCTACATTCTAGGTGTTTTCTGTAGGAGTTGTAATTCACTTGTTATTTTGGGAAACAGTCATTTCTGAGATCTTCTGGTGCCATTCCCAAGTCTGCATTACTTGGTTCCTGTGGTGGGTATGAGCTCAAGACAAATAACTCTGCCCAGGATGGGGAAGAAAGATAATCCTGTTTCCCTGAGATTAGGGAGGAAGAGGGAGAAAGGAAGAGAAACATGTCCTTTTAAAAATAAGTCACAGTGGCAGAGCAGCAAGGACTATATTCAAAGCATAAAATGGAAGACATTTACAAAAGTGGGAGGCAGAAGAGACAGTTTGAGTGATTTGATGAGAAGTACTCAACCTGTCGTCACTGACTTTGAGGATGGAAGGGGACCCTGAACCAAGCAACATGAGAAACCTCTAGAAGCTACAAAAAGCAAAGAAGTGGATCTTCTTTTATAGCCTCCAGAAAAGAACACAACCCTACTGACACCTTGATTTTCACCCAGTGAGATGCATGTCAATTTTCTGACCTACAGAACTGTAAGATAATACATTTGTGTTGTTCCAGACCACTAAATTTGTGGCATATTAATGGCAGCATTAGAAAGTTAACACAAACTAGAATAGGGGAGGGAAACTTCCTTGTATTCTCATAGGTTCTAGGCTGGTTTAAGAATCATAAAATAGCCAGATTTAGGGCTAGGAATATAGCTCAGTTGGTAGAGTGCCTGCCTTGCAAGCACAAGGCCCTGAGTTCGATCCCCAGCACCGCCAAAAAAAAAAAAAAAAAAACCAAAATTTGGTGATTTGCTTCTGTAATCCCAACCTTCCTGAGGCTGAGACAGGAAGATATTTCAGGCCACTCCTAGCAATTTAGTGAGACCCTGTCTCAAAATAAAACATTAAAAAGAGTTGGGGATGTAGCTCAGTGATAAAGCAATTCTGAGTTCAATCACAGTATCAAAACAGACTTAAAAAAATGTTGGGGATATAGTTCAGTGGGAAGAGTGCCACTTGGTTCAATTCCTAGTATCATGCACAAAAATAAATAATAAACTGACATAAAACAGATTAACAGGAGAAAAAGTTACAAAATGTATTAAATATTTTTAGGTATACATGGAAATCTCCAGAAGGAAAATGAAGACCCAAAGAAGTAGTTAGGCCCAAAACCACCTACACATTTTTACACAAAGAATGATAAATTGTGGGGAAGTAACAAGACAAAGGAGTTCAGTCTGGGGACAATAAATTGTGAGACAGTGATGAGGAAATATATTGGAGGAACCTAAAGGAAGATAAGGGTTATTTTAGTAAAGTTAGTTTGTACATGTCCAGTTCAGTGTCAACACCTACTCTGGTGATATGAATGTTCTTCTCTTCCTGGTACAGTACTCCCTTATCACAGGTTTTGCTTTCTGTTATTTCAGTTATCTGCAGTAAACCACTGACCAAAAAAATATAAAGTGGAATATACCAGAAATAAACAATTCATAAATTTTAAATTGCATGCCATTTTGAGGAACATGATGAAATCTTGCACATTGACCATCCTGCACCATCCTTTCCTGAACATGAATCATCTCTTTGTCCAGTATGATGCATTATATGTAGTATCCACCCACCTGTTTGTCACTTAGTAGCTCAACATGGTATTCTGCTGAATTGTAGGTGACTGCAGTGGTTATGTTCAAGTTACCTTTCTATAGTGTCTTCTTTTTTTGCGGTGCTATGTGTCAACCCAGGGCCTTGCACTTGCTAGTCAAGTGCTCTACCACTGAACTACACACATAGCCCCTTCTTACATAGTATCCTAAATTATAATGTCTGAATCTTTCACCTCACTGCCTCATCATTGTATCCCTTCAGATCATCACTAAAAGAAGGGAATATATAGTCAAGTCAGATACTTTGAGAGGGAGAGATCACATTATGTAAATTTTATTACAGTGTGTTTTATAGTTGATTCACTTTATTATTAGTTTCTGTGTTAAATCTCTTATTGTGCCAAATGTATAAATTAAACATAATCATGGTGGGTATATATAGGAATAAATAGTACATATAGGGTTTGGATCTAAGAAATGTATTGGAACATATCCACAATGGTTTAGAAGGGACATCTATATTTCAAAAAATAACAGCTGAAATTGCTGTATAAAGTCCAGTAATGGCCAACTACGTAAATCCTTTGTTTCATAGCAGCAGGGGAGCTTCTTGTATCACAAGCTGGAACTGATCAATGAATAGTTGTTCAAGAATCATTTGCATGATAACTTTTCAGTTCTGTGAAAATTATATTGTAGTTTTCAAAAAGGTAGAATTATAATTCTCATATGAACATAAAAGGAACACATGATAAAGATTTTTTTTTTTTGAACCGGGGATTGAACTCAGGGGCACTTGACCACTGAGCCACATTCCCAGCCCTATTTTGTATTTTAATTTAGAGACAGGGTCTCACTGAGTTGCTTAGGGCCTCGTAAAGTTGCTGAGGCTGGCTTTGAACTCGTGATCCTCCTGACTCAGCCTCCCGAGTCGCCTGGATTACAGGCGTGCACCACCACGCCCGGCTATGATAAGGATTTTATACAACTAGTTAACTGATGAAAGAACCAGTGTATCAATTCAATCCAGTCACAGTGGAAGCCTGAAAACCTAGTGACTCTGGAGGCTGCAGCAGAATTGCATGTTTGAGGCCAGCCTCAGCAATCTAGTGAGGCCCTAAGCAACTTAGTAAGATCCTGTCTCAAAATTAAAAATTAAAAAAGGTCGGGGATATAGGTCAGTAGTAAAGCGCCACTGAGTCCCTAGTACCCCCCCTCCAAAAATAAAATTTTTTTTGAGAAGCTTAGATATTTTCAGGCAATTTAATAAAGAGGTGTTAGAATAAGATTGTTGAGTTATATAGCTGCATATGAAATTGGGGTTTTTTGTTTTGTTTTGTTTTGTTTTGTTTTTTGTTTTTTTGGGTTATTTTTGCGGTGCTGGGGATTGAACCCAGGGCCTTATGCTTGTCAGGGCCTTATGCTATGAAATTGTTTAATGCCCTAAAGGACCAGGAACCATAATGTTCAGGAGGACCTTTTCTGCCACAAAGACAGATTTTGAAAACAGGAGCTACTTGAAGAGAAATCTGTGCCACTTCAGAGCTGTGAAGTAACCAAATCAGTAGGAAATCAAAAACAAAAACTCAGAGCTGGGCTCCAAGTAACCTTTCCCTTGTTTCCAACTTTCCAGTAATTTTCTGACAACTGTAAATCTGACTAAAGAAGCAATTAGAGTTGCCAGAATCAGAGAGAACAGATCTCTTCATCTGCCTACAATCTCTTTCTTGACTGCACTCTGGAGATGGCAGAGAAAACTTCAGCAAAACTGCTCCTCCCTCTCATTTCCCTGTCTTAGAAAATGACAATCTAAGTTGATGAGGCAAAAAACTTAGACTCCTCTTTTTAGATCACACCCTACATCTAATTCATTCATTTATTCCATAGCCAACAAAAATACTTTAACAACCTTCTCTAAGACCAGTCACATTTTCCTCTCATGGGTGACTACCAGGGATAGGCAAAACACAAAAATTCCTACCCTCATGGAGCTTACATTGCAGTGGGGTTGGGGAGAGCAAGTAAAAATAAAGAAATTTAAAGTCTACTGGATGCTACATGATAATAAGTACAATGGGCAGGGCGAATCTTTTTAAATGAAAAGTTGTTAGGAGAATTGAGGGATGGTGCTTAGAATTTAAATAGGGTGATGAGAGAAGACCTGGCAGAGATAGTAACATGAAAAAGAGATCTGAGTCAGGCATGGTGGCCCATACCAATGATCCCAGCAACTTTGAAGGCTGAGGCAGAAGGATTGTGAATTCAAGGACAGCCTGGGCAACTTAGTGAGACCCTGTCTCAAAATAAACAGGACCGGGCTGTATCTCAGTGGCAAAGCACTCCTGAGTTCAGTCCCCAGTACCAAAAAATAAAGAGAGAGAAAGGGAGAGAGAGATTTTAATGAGAGGGAGCGTGTGTATATCTGTTCTAGGCACAGGAATCAGGTACCCAGTGTGTTGAAAGATCAGAAAGCTATGTGACTGGACTAGAGTGAGAAAGAGGAGTTGGAGATGATGTCAGAGTTGTAAGGAAGTGTACAAATGCTGGGGAAAGGGAAGGCAAGTGCAAATGACAGTTATAAAAACTAACTTTGGCTTTTATTCTGAGAAATATTAGAAGAATTTGAATAGAGGAATAACATTACCTGATTTATAGTTTAAGATCACTCTGCTTGTTAGCACACAGGGAAGAGATGGGGGTAGGGGAGGGGGGTAAGAGGAGAGACTGGGGAGACAAACTGACCAAATTATGTTGTATGTATGTACAAATACGCCACAATGAAACCAACTCTCTATATAATTAATATGAACTAATTAAAAAACAAAACAAAAAAAAGAACAGACATGAAAGGTAAGTATAAAAACAGATCAGTTAGTAAGCTATTGCAGTACACCAGACTGATAAAAATGGAAGTTGGGAAGTAATCAAATACTGGATATATGTGAAGTTAGAGCCAACAGGATTCACCGACACAATGGATCAAGAGAATACATACTTCTGATGGTTTTGGTTTATAGGAATAAATCTGTGCTGCATTTTTTGTTTTTCTTGGACTAATATCATATTTACAAGACCCTGATTAGGATTATAGAAGTACAGTATAGTATTTGACAGTGAATGAGTTTTCTAAACATAAATTTGTGCATAAACTGAAATTACTGAATTAAAAAAAAACAAAATAGATTTTGACATCAAGAATATTAGTGCCGGGCGTGGTGGCGCACACCTGTAATCCAAGCAACTTGGGAGGCTGAGTCAGGAGGATCTCGAGTTCAAAGCCAGCCTCAGCAACTTAGCGAGGCCCTAAGCAACTCAGTGAGACCCTGTCTCTAAATAAAATACAAAATAGGGGTGGGGATGTGACTCAGTGGCCGAGTGTCCCTGAGTTCAATCCCTGGTTCCAAAAACAAAAGAATATTAGTGAATAATGTAGAAGTTTTGTCAGTATTGCCCCTGGGATTTATCTAGATATGTTAAGCTTTAGTAATTCTGCACTTTTCCCAATTCTACCATTTTCCCAATAAGTTCTAACTTGACCTGTAAGTGGAAAGAAGTTTAGATTTTTGAAAACTTAAACTGGAATAGTACATGAATGGCCAGTCTGTCTTTCATTTTTGTACTGAAAATAATTTATAATAATGATGAATCAGTGAAAGCAATTGTTATGGGGCACAACTTAAGGACAGACCAATCACCACTGAGAAGTCCAAACTTGAGAGTCTTTATTAAGCTGGCCGGCTGACTCACACAATGCCCCCAAAAATGGCTATTGGGAGAACAGCCCTAACCATAGGATTGCAGGGGTTCTTATACCAAAATCAGATCAATCATAAGTGTCTGTTGCTATGATTCAAAATTACAAACTAACATCATGAAATCATCAGCAGAGGGGGAAATGGGTCAAAATGACCCTCACCTAGGTACAAACTAAAGGTAGTATCCTTACCTAGATACTAACATCCACACGATCATTGTCGACATCACAGTTCACATGGTACATTATTTAGGAGAAATAGGAATCAAAAGAGAACAATTTTTCTAACATAAGAATTGTCCTTTTGTATTGCTAAACATGTCATGCTAAGTAACTGATGATGGGTACAGAGGTGGGGTGTTCCCATGGGAGAAGCTAAGCAATTGTTGATGGGTACGAGGTGCATTCCCATGGAAGAAGCTCATTTCCTATATAACATGGAGTCTCAGAGCGAAATGGAATCTGTTTAGTCATTGCCCATATAGCCTGGCCTGTAATGTTTCTATAGAGCCAAATCTGTCAGCCCATCCACAATAACATTAATCCTGTACAGGATATGGCTCCTGTCACCTAATTCATAGCTTGGTATTCCTACTCAGGAATATTATTTTACTGTCAAGTGCACAGAGGTAGTTTGATTTCTCAACTTTGCATATATCACTCATAAAATCTGAATTCCTATACCCTAATCAAAACTAGATGCCCTTCAATAGATGAATGGATAAAGAAACTGGCATATATACACAATGGAATATCATTCAGCCATAAAGAATAATAAAATTATGGTATTTGCAGGTAAATGGATGGAGTTGGAGAATATGATGCTAAGTGAAATAAGCCAATCCCAAAAAACCAAAGGTCGAATGTTTTCTCTGATAAGTGGATGCAGATACATAACAGCGGGGGGCGGGTAAGGAAAGAATAGAGGAATGTTGGATGTGTAGAGGGAAATGAGGGGAGGGAGGAAGAAAAGATAGTGGAATGAGAAAAATACCATTACCCTATGTACATGTATGAGTACACAAATGGTGTGAATGTACAGTGTGTACAACCATAGAAGTGAAAAATTATACCCCATTTGTGTACAATGAATCAAAATGCATTATGTAAAAATAAAAAGTAAAATGACTCTTTGCACAAACACGTGGAAAGTTACTATGGATTGGGTATGAGGCATCCCCCAAAGCTCCCGCATTAAGGTAGGACTGTTTAGAAGTGCAATGATTGGATTATGAGACCTATAACCTAATCTGTCCATTCTAGTTAATATGGACTAATTGGTAATTGTAGGTGGGTATTATCTTTCCAGAATTTGCCAAGAAGGTCCAGAAACCACTTTCCTTTGTCTTGCTACTTCTGTACACATTTACTGTCCTTTCTCTAAATGGCATAAAGGCCTGCAAGCCTAACTGCTTCTCTGGGATTTTTCTCTTGACCATGGCCCTTACCACCTTCATTTAAGACTTACAACACCAAATGAAGTGTGTGTGTCTTTGTTAGTCTAATTTGCAGGGCCCCGGCTGAAGACCTAGTAAAGGGAGAGAAAAAGAGCAATTTTCCCTCTACAATCCACTTCAGCTAGAGAGTAGAATCATAATTACGGAGAACATCAAGCGGTGAGCTCTTCCTAGGGAACAAATGGTGGTCTATTAGGAAATTCCTCATACTCAGGGTAAGAGACTCTCTGATCACTTATTGAGAATTTCTTCAGAGTACCTTTTATTTACTTTCCTAATAGGAATATTTTTCTGTCCCCCATTCCACCATTGTATGTTGGTGGGGCAGGGGAAGAGATAACTTGCCTTCTTAAAAGATTCATAGGTCTCCAGATCAAAAGCAGTCACATCTGAATGTAAACACTACCTGATACCATTGCCTAACAAAGGGGTTCACATCCCCAGACCCTCAGGACTTTGAGCTTGACTCTGTACCTGGACTGAATTTGGAAGTTGTCTCTCTTTGAGGGAAGTATATTTTCCATATAAAAAGAAGAGGTAAAGTAATGTTTATAGCAATAAATGGATAAAAGTGATAAAATAGATATTAGGTAGCACTTCTTTGGGGGGAGGATTGAACCCAGAACCTCACATATGTTAAGCACATACTCTGCTACTGAGCTACAACCCCAGCTCAAATATTTTATCAGATAAATGAAATTGATTTTTTTAAAGGGAGGGTAGATTCTTGTTCTTATCATGACTGTTCACAAACTTTCTACCATTTCTTCTGGGCACTTGGTAAATTGTACTTCCCATCCTTCTGAAGTTAAATGTAGCTATTAACTCATGTTGGCCAATAGAACGTGTTGTTTCTGGGTAGAAGTTTTTTGTTTGTTGGTTGGTTGGTTGGTTGGTTGTATGTGGACCAGGGTCTCACATATGCTAGGCAGCTGCTCTGCCTAGGTACAGCCTCAAACCCAGGGCAGGAGTTTTGAGGGGTGGGACGTGATTCATCACACTGTTTTCTTCTGTTAAAGCCAGCCATGTTCTAGATTGTGGCTGTGCCATCAGCCTGATTTATGGATTGAGGAGAGCTGGTTTTTTCTTTTTTAATATTGGAGATATAACCCAGGGATGTTTAACCACTGAACCACATCTCCAGCCCCCTTTTTTTTTTTAATTTTTTTTTGTAGTTGTAGATGTACATAATGTATTTATTTTATTTGTTTGTTTTTATGTGGTGCTAAGGATCGAACCCAGTGCCTCACACATGTGAGGCAAGTGCTCTGCCACTGAGCTACAGCCCCAGCCCTTCCAGCCCTTTTAATTTTTGTTTTGAGACAGAGTCTCGCTAAGGGCCTAAGTCTTGCTTAGGGCCTTGCTGAGGCTGGCTTTGGGATTGTGATCCTCATGCCTCAGCCTCCTGAGCCACTGGGTTTCCAGGCATGTACCATCACCCAGCTAACTCTTTTTTTTTTTTTTTTTTTTTTTGGATATTGATGGACTTTATTTTATTCATTTAATTATATGTGGTGCTGAGAATCAAATCCAGTGCCTCACATGTGCTAGGCAAGCGCTCTACCACTGAGCCACAATCCCAGCCCCTCAGCTAACTCTTGAAAGGAGAGTCTGCTGAATGAGAAATAATCCCTTAATTTAAGCTGTAGAGCAAGAAATCATTTTCATCTTTAAACCAAGATGCCCTTGAAGAAGGTGAGCAAAGTGGAAGTCCTTGCTTTAACAGATTTCAAGACTTAAAACAGGACTGGGGATATAGCTCAGTGGTAGAGCTCTAGGGTTCTATCCCTAGCACATAAAAAGAAAAAAAGAGAAAAGTCTCAATACGAAACTATAGTAAAGATGACTGTTATTATTTGTAGAGGGACAGAAAAAAAGATTACATGAACAGAAAGAGAGCTCAAAAATAGACACATAAACACACACAGAAACATGTACAGAAACTTATAACCAATATAGGACTAGAAGGCAATGTAGAAAGTGTGGTGTTTATGAACTATGCTGGAGTAACTGGATATTCAATGTAAACAAATCATTCTTGGTGAGTTGTAGGTCTAAAAATACAAAACCATTGATAAACCAGGCATGGTGGCACATGCCTTTAATACAGCTACTTAGAATGCCAAGGCAGAAGGATCACAAGTTTGAAACCAGCCTGGGAAACTAAGGGAGATTTTGTCTCAAAATTTTAAAAAGAAAAACAGAAGGACTAGGGATGCAGTCCAGTGGTAGAGCATTTGCCTAGCATGTGAAAGGCCCTGGGTTCAATTCCCATTAACACACATACACACAAAAGACTGTCAATTAAACTTCTGAAAGATAATATAGGAAATTATCTGCATGACCTTGGAGTAAGGAAAGAGTTCTTAAACAGGTCATCAAATGCACTAACACAAACAAAAAGATCGTTATATTGAACATTAACATTAAGAGCATTTGTTAAGTCATCATTAAAAGGCAAGCCACAAATTCACATCAAAGTCACCATGAGATATTACTTCACACCCATTAATTAGGATAGAATGAAAAAGATACACAAAAATAAGCATTGGCAGGGTTGTGGAGAAATCAGAACCCTCAGACACTGCTGGTAGGAATGGAAAAGGGTGCAAGTCACTGTGGAAAACACTTTGAGTTCCCCAAAATGCTTTTAAGCAGAGTTACCATATGACTGAGCAATTCCACTTCTAGGTACATTCCTAAGAGAAATGAAAGCATCTGAGTACCCAAAAATTTGTACATAAATGTTCATACCAGCATTATTCATAACTAAGGAGTGGAAACTACTCAAATGTCCATCAATTGATGAATGGATAAACAAAATGTGTCATATCCACACAGTGGAATATTCTTCAGCATAAAAGGGAATGAAGTACTGACACATGCTGCAATATGGGTTAAACTTGAAACATGCTCAGTGAAAGGAGTCAGACTCACAAGAAAGCTACATCTTGTGACTCCATTTACATGAAATGTTCAGAATAGGCAAATCCAGAAGACAGAAAGTAGATCTATGGTTGCCAGGGGAAGAAGAGAATGGGGAGTGATTTCTAACTGGTACGGATTTCTTCAGTGGGATATGGTGACATGTTCCTGAATTGGGTAGTGGTAACAATTGAGAAGTTGACAGATATACTGAAATCCAATGAATTTCACACAGTAAGGTTTAAAAATAATTTTTATAAGAAAGCCATAAAGAGGGAGAAGATATTTGTATAGTACATATAGCCCAGATGAGCTCTTATACAAAGTAAAAACTCCTATAAATAAGAAAGAAAATGTCAAAGAACCGAAAAGAAAAATGGACAAAGGATTCAAATTGACACAAACAAGATATCCAAATACCCAAAAATATAAAAAAGTTTCAATTAGTAATAATTGGAAATGTACACTGAAACTTGAAATATTTTATACCTCTTCCAAATCAGTAAAAAATTTAAAATCTGGTAATGTCAAATGTTAACTTGGAGTAGAGCATGACTCTTACTCTGGTGGAGGTAGTGTAAAGTGTTAAACTTTTTCTTTCTTTCTTCTCTTTTCTTTTCTTTCTTTTTTTTTTTTTTCTTTTCTTTTTTTTCTTTTTTGGTACTGGGAATTGAACCCAGCTACATCCTCAGCCCTTTGTATCTTGAGACAGGGTTTCACTAAGGTGGCCTGGAACAACTTATGATCTTCTCACCAAGACACTGGAATTATAGGTGTGCACCACTGACCCTAGCTATAAAGTGTTAAACATTTTTTTAAAAGAGTTCAGCATTATCTAGTAAAATTAAACATTCAAATATCTGTGGCCCAGTCAATGGAATAAGACCACATGAACAATGAAAATTAATTAATGAATTAATTAATTATGGCTTCATGCAACAATGTACATGAATTTTAAAAACCCAATCTTTTTTTTTTTTTGTGGTGCTAGGGACTGAACCCAGGGCCTTGTGCTTGCAAGGAAAGCACTCTACTAACTGAGCTAGATCCCCAGCCCAAAAACCCAATCTTAGAAATAAACCCAGTACAAAAGCATACAAGACTGGGGGTGGGGCTTGGTAGAAGAGCTCTTGTACAGCATGCATGAGGCCAGGGTTCATCCCCAGAGCCACAAACAAAAAAAAAAAACAAAAAAATACATATTGTCTGAAACACTTGTCCACTTATGTCAAGGTTAAAACCAGACACAACTAAACTCTGATGTTTGGAAATACATATATGTGTATTATAACTGTAAAGTAAAGCAAGGAAGTAATTATGACAATTTCAAGGCAGTGGTTGCCTGTGAGGCCTGGGAAGTGGTTTTGATGGAGAAGAGGCACACAGAGGCTCTGAGTTGCTGGCGATCTATTTCTAGATCTAAGGAGTGTTCCAATTATGTTCTCTTCATATTAACCTAAATTAGTGTTTAGGCACTCTTCTTTTAGTAAAAATTTAACTCTGGAAAGTCAGAGTTAGAAATCATGGCTGTGGCCGGGCGTCGTGGCGCACACCTGTAATCCAAGTGACTAGGGAGGCTGAGCCAGGAGGATCACGAGTTCAAAGCCAGCCTCAGCAACTTAGCGAGGCCCTAAGCAACTCAGTTAGACCCTGTCTCTAAATAAAATAAAAAATAGGGCTGAGGATGTGGTTCAGTGGCCAAGTGCCCCTGAGTTCAATCCCCGGTTCAAAAAAAAAAAGAAATCATGGCTGTCAGTGACTTCTGCTCATAGTAGGCATTTGTGATAAAGGTTGCTTGACTGTTGACAGTTTTGTGGTCACAATGGAAAAGGAAAGAGGGACCTAAGTAAATAGCCACTTCTACAGCATCTTTAAGATATTTTGTGGTTTGTAATGTATTGTCCCTAAGGGAAATAAAGTTTTAGAGAATTAACATGAAAATTCAGAGACTCTCATATACTAATGAGTTTGTATAAAATTAACTTTTTAATCATAAAGCAAAATATATTTCAAAATAAAATTGTTATATGTGCCATGTATTTTTTTAAGTTGACATCTAAAATTTGTTATAAATTTAAAGTTACAAAGCATGTAACTTCTGGCACATTATGAAAGTTTCTCCTTCTTCTTCTTCTTCTTCTTCTTCTTATTATTATTATTATTATTATTATTATTATTATTTAGTACTGGAAATTGAACCCAGGAGTGCTCCACCAATGAGCTACATCCCTAGACCTTTTTATTTTGCTTTGAGACAGGGTCTCACTAAGTTTCTCAGGTTGGCCTGGAAATTGCCAGACTCCTGCTTCTGTCTCCCATGTTGCTGGGATTATAAGTGAGCACCTGGATGCTCCAAGAAAACTGACCTTTTAAATTAACACAAATCTATTCCAATGGACTCTATTTAAAAGACACAGGCCATTACCTATGAAAAGCGAAAATATCTTTATTTTTATTTGATTTTTTTTTTCCTTTGGTGCTGAGGATTGAAACTAGCCTCATGCATGTTCAGTGCATGCTCTACCACTGACTGATAACCCCCATTGTTAATGAAAATGGGTTTTTTGGTTTTTGTTTTTTTTGAACCGGGGATTGAACCCAGGGGTACTCCACCACTGAGCCACATCCCCAGCCCTATTTTGTATTTTATTTAGAGACAGGGTCTCACTGAGTTGCTTAGGGCCTCGCTAAGTTGCTGAGGCTGACTTTGAACTCGTGATCCTCCTGCCTCAGCCTCCCAAGTGCTGGGATTACAGGCATACGCCACTGTACCCGGCACAGGGTAGATTTTTTATGTTTTCAGGATTGATGACTTTCAGACTTGGAAATGCTATATGTACCTTCCTATTTAAAATATTTAGGAAGGGACTATGAGAAAAATAGAATAAGTAGTTGGACACAGAGAGCAGGACAATGGAGAAAAACAACCTCAGTTCTAGAGAAAGCCTAAGCTATTTCCTCTGGCTGAACATTCCTTCTGCACTTCATCCCTCTACTTATGTCATCCCTGTTTATCCTCCAGCTTGCAACTCAAGCACTACTTCTGGGAATTTTTAGGTCAGCTCTGAGATTGGGTTAGGTTGCCATAACCTAACTGTCTTTTATGAATTCATCTCACTCTTAACTACCCATACAGTGCTTCTCTTCCTTACTGAACTCGAAGCTCTGTACTGGTAAATGGTGTTTTGCTTTTGTTTTTGTTTTTGTTTTTGCTACTGGGGATTGAACTCAGGGGCACTCAACCACTGAGTCACATTCCCAGCCCTTTTTTATATTTTATTTAGAGACAGGGTCTCACTGAGTTGCTTAGTGCCTTGCTTTTGCTGAGGCTGGCTTTGAACTCTCTATCCTCCTGCCTCACCCTCCGGAGCCCCTGGGATTACAGGCGTGCACCAACCCTCCCAGTGGTAAATGGTGTTGTAATCATATCTGGCACAATGCCCATCACTGAGTAGGTGCCCAACAGATGAGAATTTAATGAAGGCTCCTCTGTTTGCCTTCAGATTTCAGTGCTTATAAAATAAATATTTTGGTCCCCTGTCACACAATCCTATGCCTATGCTTTGTGATGGAAAAGGAGAAATTAGGAATAAGGAAAAATGAGCCCCACAGGTTTTGCCAAAACCATGATCTGTTAGATAAATTGCTGAAGTGGAAAATAATAATGGAATCCTTCAAGCAGTAATTCCATTCATCACAAAAGTTTAAGATATACATACTCTGGAGAAGTACATTATATATAACAGAACAAATGCTATTGAACAGTTATTATTTAAGGACTCTCGTATTGATTTTCTGGAATTCTGCAACAACAATTAAAAGATAAAAATCACATTTATTAAATGTATACATATATAATTGAATATGCAATTATATTTCTGAAAAGATATACAAGAAACTGAGACCCATCCTCACAGTTTACTGTCCACATTAGCATGATTCAGGTTCCAGAAAACTTCTTCCCAGAAAAAGTTGTTCATTTGGGGAACATCCAGAGAACCTATTTTAATGGCTTGGTTTCTCAATAGACAAATGATTATTTACTAAGGCTTTTTGAAGTCCTCTAAAAAGTTTGCATCCATAATCCTCAACCATGATCCTTACGTAAACTTAAAGCCTGACCCTGTAACACCCGCTTTATCAGATCCCCAAAACTCATACTCTTACTTTACCCTCCCCTCCCAGATACTGCAAGACTCCATCAAGGCAGTGTGCTTCCTCACCATGGAAAGAACAAAC
Organism: Glaucomys volans; assembly: GCA_020662805.1. Classification (NCBI taxonomy): domain Eukaryota; kingdom Metazoa; phylum Chordata; class Mammalia; order Rodentia; family Sciuridae; genus Glaucomys; species Glaucomys volans. Next base: position 256,806 of record JAJEJO010004313.1, on the reverse strand, counting down.
CTGGATTTGCTTTAGCAATAGGGTTTTAGATGATATTTTCAAGGAGCTGGCACTGCATTTGACAAACTGATAGTGATGATTTCTTTGTTTGTTTCTTTTCTTTTCTTGAAGTGCTGAGATTTAACCCAGGAACACTCTACCACTGGGCTACATCCCCAAGTACTTTTTAAAGTTTTCTTTGGTTTTTAATTTTTAGAATTTATTCTTTTTAGTTTTATGTGACAGTGGAATGTATTTTTTTAAAAAAAATTTTTAGTTGTTGATGGACACAATACCGTTATTTCTTTATTTATTTACTTTTATGTGGTGCTGAGGATCAAACCCAGTACCTCACAAATGTCAGGCAAGCACTCTACCACTGAGCCACATTCACAGCCCCTAGAATGTATTTTGACATATTCCACATATGTGGAGCTTGGTTTTGTTTTAAACAGGGTCTCACTACATTGCCCAGGTTGGCCTTGCTTTCCATTCTCCTGCCTCAGCCTCCCAAGTAGCTGAGATTACAGGCATGAGCTACCTGGCCACCTATTAATGGTGATTACTATTGAGGAGGGAATTAGAGATGTGGAAGGTATCTTTTTGTATACTTGAATTTTTTCAAGGGAGTTTCATGTATGGCAAAATAAATGTGAAGGGTTAGGGATATAGCTCTGTGGTAGAGTGCTTGCCAAGTTCTCTTGAGGCTCTGGGTTCCATAACCAACACTGAATGCTAAAACAAAACACAAATTTTAAAAACTCAAAAAGGTAGAAGAGTATTTTCCTCTCAGGAGGTGCAACTTTCTTGCAGAGGTCCAATAACCTACACCCTCGCTGGGGCTGGAGAAGGAAGGTAGGACGAGAGGTATATAGTAGAGGTCCTAAGTGGCACTGAAAATTTTAACTCCTGGAAAGATGAGTTCAGAATCTCTTCTCACAATAGTAGCCAAGATTTATAAAAAGCATTCTAAATGCCAAATAAGTTTGGTTTTTTTTGTTTTGTTTTGTTTTGTTTTTTTGTGATGCAGGGGATCCAACCCAGGGCGTCATGCACAATAGGCAAGCACTATACCTTTGAGCTACACCTCCAACCCCTAAACAGCGCTCTTTTTTTTATTATTTTTTTATTATTATTATTTTTGAACCAGGGATTGAACTCAGGGACACTCAGCCACCGAGTCACATCCCCAGCCCTATTTTGTATTTTATTTAGAGACAGGGTCTCACTGAGTTGCTTAGGGCCTCGCTGAGTTGCTGAGGCTAGCTTTGAACTCGCGATCCTCCTGACTCAGCCTCCTGAGTCGCTTGGATTACAGGTGTGCACCACCATGCCCGGCTTTATTACTTTTTATTGAAAACTGCACTGAATGCTAAATATCCACCTTTGCAATAAACAAGTACAGTAACGGTAACTCACACTAAGACAAAACATACTTCTGATAGCCATTTTTCCTTTGGGGACAGGTTAAAGTTTTTCTTTTGTCATAAAAACAGGAATGTACCTATACAAAGGCTCAAAATAGGCCATCTTTTTAAACAAAAGGGCAATGATTCACAAAAGACTCTGAATAGAACATGTAACTAGTTGATACAAATCTAATAAGATTTATTAAAATCAGTCACATCTAATAACACATCTGAAGTATTCTTGTATAGAATATCACGTGAAGGAAAGAATTTATCAATGTCTAAAAAAGTGGGTTTGTTCACAGACAATCTGACAAGTTACCATAAAAAGTGCTTCCTGAGACATAAGGAAATGCAACATTATTCTTGAACCCTTAGCAGTTCAAGACTTTCCACTCAATAAAATAGCTGAGAATCTGAAACTGAGAAAATATATTTGAGTACAAACCGCTTGTGAAACAATACTTTTCTCTCGCTTGTGAAACTATACTTCTTCTCTCTCTCTCTCTCTCTCTCTTCATCATCAGAGGGTACAACTGAACTTAACAACCCACTTGCCCGCTCGGTATGCAGTTCAGCTGTGAGGGAGACACTTCTCTGTACAGGAAGAGCCTGTACTGTCTTCAATCCTACGTGTGCAGGTGTCTAACACAGGCAAACAATTTTTTCCCCCATTTTGTAGCAATTTTATCTTCCTTTTAGCAAAAAGAGGTGACAAGCC
>JAJEJO010004313.1:239111-249543 GCA_020662805.1 Glaucomys volans | reverse complement strand
ACTAAACAACATTCTTAAGGTAAAATTAGTGCATGGTTGATTTCACATATTTAAAGTGCATAGTTAGGGCTGGGGATGTGGCTTTGTGGTTAAGCGCCCCTGAATTCAATCCCGGGTTCCAAAAAAAGAAAATAAAGTGCACGGTTGATGAATTTTAATCAATCATGAAACAGCACAACTAAGGTAATGAATATATCATCAATCACCCCCTAAATCATTCTCCTACTAATTTGTAATATCTCTTTTCTGCTTTTAGATGAGCTTTTAAGTACTTTATGTGTTTTTTGTTTGTTTGTTTGTTTTTCCGGTATTGGGGGTTGACCAGTACTCCACCACTGGGCTATATCCCCAACCCGTTTTATTTTAACACAGGTTCTCACTAAATTGCTGAGGTTGGCCTCACAGCTGGCAATCCTCCTGCCTCAGCTTCCCAAGTTGTTGTTACTGCAGGAGAGCACATAGTGCAGGCTTAATAATAATCTCATCATAATTGAGACAAACATCATGACCCTCTGTACATGTATGATTGCGCAAATGGTGATTCTCCTTCGTATACAACCAGAGAAATGAAAAGTTGTACCCCATTTGTATACAATGAATCAAAAAATAATTTAAAAAAGAATAATCTTATCATATCCTCGTCACTACTCCTCAAAGCAAATCTTAACTCCCCTTTTACCAATAAGGAAACTGAAGTATAGGTAGGTTGGAAAATTTGCCTCAAATCATTCATCTAGCAAGTTGTAGAATTGCTATTTGAACACGGGCAGATTGATGGCAGACATATACTAAATCTGTTTTCTGTTTTTATTTTTGATGTGCAGGGAATGGAACCCAGGGCTGCATGCATGCTGGGCAAGCACTCTACCACTGAACCACATTCACTCCCAGCCACTAAATCAACAATTTTCAAACTGGAATACATGTATCTCTAAGGGCGTACAAAGATTTTTTTAAGACATCCAAGGTTTTAAATTTTCAGATCTTGAATTGCCACATGCAGTCTGTATCTGGACTCTTCACTGAGAATGGATTATAAGAGTCAAAGCTTCATGATCATGATCTCTTCCCACTCCCTTTTCACTATTTCTGTATTAAAAATGTAACTCATTCATTCCACAGTATATTGTTCTGGGGTGAAAAAAATACAAAATACAAGGAAACAAAAACCCTCTTGACCACAAAAGGCAATCTGAGATACTGTGACCTTGTGTAGGTAAATTTTTTTAAATGCGGAATTTTTTTTCAAGTCAAGATTTAATGATTCTTTCCTGACTGGGATTGTGGCTCAGTGGCAGAGCGCTTGCCTAGCAAGTGTGAGGCACTGGGTTTGATTCTCAGCACTGCACATAAATAAAGGTCCATTGACAGCTAAAAATATATTTTAAAAAAAGATTTGATTCTTTCAAACACATTGAAGGAGGACCCCATCAAATGCAGCACTGATAGATCATTAAGATTAATTTTTTTGTGTGTATGTGATACTAGAAAAAAATTATAATCATGCATTGATAAATGCATTGAGAAAATACTAACCACATTCACCTCAATACAAGATATGTTCCAATTTTATTTTATTTTTGAAGTCTAACATTTATTGGTAAAAATATGTAAAGTATGTTTTAACGGTTCATTTTAAATTTTTGTGTTTGTTTGGTCCATTGTATCTATTCATAATTGTAATATTAACTCAATTCACAAGAAGCCTTGAATATGTTTGAGACTTGTAAAATAAAAATATACATATATTTACCTTTTATAAGACTTACAGAATTTTCACATTGCTTCATTTTTTTTTTTTATTTTTTTTTTTTTGCGGTGCTGGGGTTTGAACCCAGGGCCTATGTGCTTGCAAGGCAGGCACTCTAACAACTGAGTTATATCCCCAGCCCACTTCATTTCTTATCACAAGAATCCTGAGGTACATAGGCAGTTTGTAATCACTCCTATTTTGTGGAATGGAGACCTTAAGAGAAATCAAAATGGCGATACTAATATAGAATTTCTGTGTAAATGTAAATAAATGAGAATTTATGGTAAATTTTTAATTCTAAAATGAATAACTTACCATGGCCAATGCACATTACCCAAAGTCCCCTACTAGACTAGAGAAGGAAAGGCCAATTTCCTATGAAAGCACAAAAACCCAGATAAGACCCAGCAGCCACCTGGGGTAAGGCGAGGGCAATGTGTAAATGATATTGGCCAAAGATATCGGAAGATCAATGAAAAGAAAGGAGACAAAGAAGGAAAAGAAGTACTATTAAACATAATCATGGGGCAAAGAAGACTAAGAAGACTCACAATTTCTTCAAGGGAGGTGACTGTGCCAGGTCTAGAGGCAGGAGGATACAACCACTAGACAATGGGACTACTACACTGAGCCGTTATCTCACCTCAGGACAGCAGACCGTGCAGTGAAATCCAAGCAAACACACTAGGAAGATTGCACCTCTGGAGGTTCAGAGATGGATAAGAGCAGAAGCTTCTCTGTGATGCTGGTGCCTGGCTCAGCAAAGCATTCCAGCAGAATGTCTTCTGGGTCCTCCCATTGAACACTGCAGCAAATTTATTTCCCCTGATCTGTATCTATAGGGAAATGAAGAATGCAAGTTTGGGCAGAGAGAAGTGGGTCAGCAACTCAGCCACAACTCTTGTGAAGGCCCCAGAGATAAGAGGTTTGTGCAGAGTGGTCCTAAACTGAGGCAAGAAGGTGGAGCCTTTATCCTATCATTGGTCCATTTTTGATTATGAACTATCTGGCCCTAGCAAGTGGGGGACAATAACCCAGAGCAACTCACCAGCTACAAATTCTCAAAGCAACTGAAGAAATGAGTGCCTCCATTATGAGAGGAAATGTTTCTGGGTGGGTGTGCCCCAAAGCCCACTGCAAGATTCAAGGACTATAAGATTGTTCACCTAGATAATCTAAAAGAATCTAGGAGGAGCCAGGTGTGGTGACACATGCCTGTAATCCCAGCAACTTGGGAGACTGAGGTAGGAGGACCACAACTTTGAAACCAGCCTCAGCAATTTGAGGAGACCCTAAATCACTTAGTGAGATCCTGTCTTAAAATAATAGTTGGGGGGTGGAGAATGAGGATGTAGATCACTGGTAAAGCACCCCTGGGTTCAATCCCCAGTACAAAAACAAACAAACAAAACAGAAAAGAACAATCTAGGGGAAAATCAGAATAAGTGAATGTAGCAAGATTGATAGATTCAAGGTCCAAATATAAGACAAATATAAAATTAAATGAAAATATCATTCACAATAACATCAAAATGACCAAATACCTAAAAATAAATTTAATGTAAAATGTGTGCCACTACCACATTGAAAACGATAACACATTGCTGAGAGAAACTGAAGATGAACTTAATACTTAAGAGAGAAAGCATGTCCATAAATTGGGAGACAGTATTAGAAAAATGTCATTTTCTGTAGCCTTAAAGCAATCCTCCTAAATTCCCAGAAGTTTTTCTGAAGAAACTGAAACGGATTCAAATTCATATGGAAGTTCAGGTTGCCAAGGTTAGTCGAGTCTATCTTGAAGAAGAATTACAAAACTAAAGGACAACACTATTAGATATCAACAACTATCTATAATCCTCAGCTACATGGGGGGCGGAGGCAGGCCAGTCTGGGTAACTTAGTGAGACATTTCAAAATGAAATTTCAAAAGGGCTGGCTGTGTAGCTCAGAAGTTGAACACTCCTGGGTTCATTTTTCTACTGAAAACAAAGCAAAACAAAAGAATTACAATGAAACTATAGTTTTTGTGTATGTGTGTGTGTGTGATATTATAAGGAGAGACAAACCAAACAATGAAATAAATCAGAATCCACAAGTAAACTCTCTCAGTTTCCTTATTCATGACGACAACAACAACAAAAGACACTGCAATGTAGCAGGTGAAGGGCACTCTTCCCATAGATGATGCTGAGTCAACTGGATATACACATGGTAAAATAAGGTATTGTGATCCCTATCTCCTACCATGTGCTAAAAGCAAGTTTAGGTGTATTGTGTATTTAAATATAAAAAGTAAACCAAAAACACCTTCTAGGTGAAGAATGTAAGACAAACATTTTTACAACCCTGGGACAGATAAAATTCTCTTCGAAAGAGCATAAAAAGCACTACTTAACCTATATTAAAATTAACATTAATGGTGGTAAGACCTATAATCCCAGCTATTCAGGAAACTGAAATGGGAGGATCATTGAGCCTAGGGGTTTAAGACCAGCTGGAAACATGGTGAGAACCACCTTCAACCCTCTTGCCAACACAACAAAACAAAACAAACACTATAATTTTAATTAAAAAATAAACAGAAAATTAAGAACTTTTGTTCACCAAAAGGCACCATTCAAAGAGTGAGAAGGAGCCGGGCATGGTGGCGCACGCCTGTAATCCAAGCGACTTGGGAGGCTGAGTCAGGAGGATGGTGAGTTCAAAGCCAGCCTCAGCAACTTAGCGAGGCCCTTAGCAATTCAGTGAGACCCTGTCTCTAAATAAAATACAAAATAGGGCTGGGGATGTGGCTCAGTGGCTGAGTGTCCCAGTTCCAAAAAAAAAAGAATTCAAAGAGTGAGAAGGAGAGCTGGGGATATAGCTCAGTTGGCAGAGTGCCTGCCCTGGGTTCAATCCCCAGCACTGCAAAAAAAAAGAGAGTGAGAAGACAACCTATAGCCCAAAAGAAGATATTTGCAATACATATATGTGATAAAGGCCTCTTATCTAGACTATATTATGAAAGAAAGTCAGTCTGATAGAGAAGTAGACAAAAAATAGAGCGTGAAGGGCTGGGCAAAGGTAAAAAATCTATTACATCAGGAATAACTGTTAAATACAAATAAATATAAATTATTGGGGGAAAAATAGACAAAAAACTTACTTTCTTTTTATTCATTCATTTATTTTTGCAGTGCTGGGGATGTGACCCAGGCCCTTGAACACACGAGGCAAGTACTCTTCCATGAGCTGCATCCCCAGCCTAGACTTAGACGCTTGGAAAAGCAGGATACCCAGCCCCAACAAGGTAGCACTTCACACCATTAGCGTGGCTATAAGTCAGAGGTTTCCCTTGAGAGGCTTTGTCATTTTATTCAGGAAGAGAAACACTGTCTGGAGACTACCGCTTTCTTTTGGTAGGCTGTAATTCTGCCTCATGTCCACCCCTGACTGCAAGTGATTCTGAGAAGGTGACAATTATAGTGGGCATGATGCTGTATATAAAATTGCACGTTGTTAGTGATGAATAGATCACAGGGAGGCAATGAAAGTGTCCAGCACAGGCTACAAGCTCTCAAGGACCTTACATTCTAGTGGAGGAGAGAAGAGGGTTGACAGAAAACTCAGTTTAGCAAGTCCTCTGGGGGAAGCACAAGGTGCTGCAGAGCTAATGGGAGGACTATGGTAATGCAGGACTAATGGGAGCCCTCGAGGTAGAAGGGATGGAAAGGATTTTCAGGAGGGATATAAAAGACAAAACAGCTGTGTGTGGGGTACAGACCCATAATCCCAGCTAAGACTCAGGAGGCTAAGGCAGGAGGATGGCAGGTTTGAAGTTAGCATGGATGACTTGGTGAGACCCTGTCTTAAAATAAAAAATAAAAAGGGTTAGGGGCATAGCCCAGAGGTAGAGTGCCCCGAGTTCAACCCCCACTACTGGAAGGAGGACAGGAGGTAGGGAAAGAAAAAGCATATATCAAAGTTATGAGAGAGTGTAGTGGAAATTGGAACTCAATGTTTTTTAGTATTCCTGGAGAAGTCAGTATGAGGATAGAAGGCTGATGATGGTGTTAGAGGGGTAGGAAAAGATCAGAGTAGGATCAGATTAGGAAAGTCTTGGGTGTTATGAAAAGGAAGTAGAATTACTGAGCTACACCCCCATAATCCCCATATTTTTGGGGAGGCGGAGACAGGATCTCCTTAAGTTTGGGCCTCAAACTTGTGAACCTCCTGCCTCAGCCTCCTGAGTAAGTTAACTGGGAATACAGGCATGTGGCCTCATACCTGGCAGCTCCTAAAGAAATGACATAGAAGCCGGGCGTGGTGGTGCACGCCTGTAATCCAAGCAACTTGGGAGGCTGAGTCAGGAGGATCAGGAGTTCAAAGCCAGCCTCAGCAACTTAGCGAGGCCCTGAGCAACTCAGTGAGACCTTGTCTCTAAATAAAATATGAAAAAGGGCTGGGGATGTGGCTCAGTGGCCAAGTGTCCCTGAGTTCAATCCCTGGTTCCAAAAAAAATTAAATAAATAAATAAAAAAAAGAAATGACATAGATTAGGATTTTAAGTAGATATTTCTAGTAGCACATCACCTGAAAAAATTAAACACTTAGAGGTGTTCGTTGAATGAATGGGGACAGCCATATGCATAGAGAATACACAGTATGAATAATAGATGTAGTAAAGAAATGTTTTTGCAACAGTGTGGATGAGATGTGATAATGTGCACTTCAGAGCTACAGGAAAAGGGATGAAATGTTTTCCATACTCCAAATGTGCTGTTACATCCTTTGCTTATTAAGGTTGGGCTCTTCCCAGGCATTGCTTCCCCTCCTTAATTCCATTTTCTCCTAAATCCTTAAGGAAGAGTAAGATTTAAGGGGAAAGGAGAAGAAGGGAAAGCCTTCCTTAAGTGACCACGGTTAGGGAAAGAAATGTGTGCAGGGTCCTGGGTTCTGTATTGCTCTCCCGTCCTTTGTCCTGTGAATGTGGGCACTGCCTTCCTCTCTCTCCTCTTCTCTTTCCAAGATCCTTAGTTAATCCTATGCACATCCCTGACTTCTTACCACCTACTTGCTGCTAACTCCCCATCTTTACCTATCCAGATTTTCCTTTAGTGGTTCACATGAGCCCTTGTATTCCACTGGCACCACATTTCCCCCTGCAAGCCTCATAATTTCTCAGACTTACAACACGGAACAGAACACACTACTCTCTGCATCTCTACCTGACTGAATGGTGCTCTCCACATAGTTGAAAAGAACTGGAACATACCATCTCTAAATATGTGTTTTAGTCAGGTTTCTTCACTGCTGTGAAGACCCAACCAAAACAACCGCAGAGGAAGAAAAGTTTATTTGGAGGCTTATGGTTTCAGAGGTCTTAATCCATAGACAGCAGGCTCTATTCCTCAGGGCTCCAGGTGAGGTAGAACATCATGGTATAAGAGTGTGGCAGAGGGGAATAGCTCTCACATGGTGATGAGAAAGAGAGAGGGAGAGTGAGGAAGAGAGAGAGGGAGAAGGAGAGGAACAGAGGGAGAGAGAGAGAGGGGGAGGGGGGAGAGAGGGGGAGAGAGAGAGGGGGGAGAGAGGGAGGGCGGTAGATGCAAAGCATATGCCCCAGAGCCACGCCCCCAGTGAACCACTTCCTTAGGCGACTCCCCACCTGCCTCCAGTTACCACTCAGTTAATCCCAGCAGGGGTTAATTCACTGATTAGGTTAAGGGTATAACACAATCATTTCTTCTCCAAACACTCTTGCATTGTCTCACACATGAGGTTTTGGGGGACACCTCACCATAACAATATGTGACTCTGGCATAAGGATTATGTTGAACTGAAGATAATGAAAAAACAGCAGACATAGGAGGGGCTGTCTATTCTCCCGTTTTCTACTTACAGCAGGGAAAAGACTTCCCCTTGAGAAGGAAGGTGTCTCCTCTCTGCTCTCCCATGTGAAGAGAACCACCCTTATACAGGAGTCAGAAAGCAACAGCTTGAATCAGTATAAATAAATCTTCCTAAAATAACCCCTATCTTCCATTGCTGTTCTGCATTACCTTCCTACACCCCGAGAAGGACAAACCCTTTTGCTTCATCCTGTTGCATCTCCACAATTTATTGCCTTTTGTTAAAATTGTATAGAAGCCCCTAATCTTAACAAATTCTTTGGCTTTTTCACTTCTTTCTTGTGAAGTTCCCACAGGCATGCAATAAACCTTCCTGTTGTTCATCTGGGAGTTTTGGGGTTTTTTTTCTTTTTTTCTTTTCATCAGTTAATTCACAGGCCCCAGTCACTAAACATAACGGGTAAAGGAAAAGTTTGTCCTTTACATAGTCTACAGTCCAGAATGCCATAAGTCTGTCTTCCCAGACACTTCCTTCACTCTAATCTCTTACATCCAATTAGTAGTTAGTCTCCCTCTGAGACTTGTGCTTCTTGGAAAACAAACCAGTTTAGAAATGCACCCATCCTTATTTCCCCCCAACCCTCAACCTTTTGTGTTCTAGAGAAACAGCTAATTGTAAAGGACCACCTTAATCTTACATACAAATGTCACTCTAACACTGTCACTCAACCTTTACAATCATTTTCCTTTTTCTCAAATATGCACAAATATTTACATATTTGTATGTTGCACAGTACACATTTTCTCATTAACATAGTCATGAGAATATTCTTTTTTTCTATCAGAAACCCACATGATATCAGAAGATTTTTTTGCAACTATTTTTAATGTATTCTGCCCATATCCCTTTTTATTTATTTATTTATTTATTTATTTATTTATTTATTTTTCCTATTTCAGAGGAGACTGAACCCAGAACCTCATGCATGCTAGACAAGTGCTCTACCTACCACTGATCTGGTAGAGCACTTGGCTAGCTCTGAACACAGCCCATTAACTAAATTTTCTACTCTGACCCCTCTCTGCATCTTTAAAATGATTCTTTGACAAATTTTGGTCAAGATTTAAGGAGAAAGCCAAAGTCTGAGTTTTTGTTAAAGGATGGTCACTATCTTTTAAAAGAAACTTTGGTGTCCAAAGGAATTATCACAGAGCCAAATGCACACATTTTCTTTTCCCACTTTATTTTTAAAAGTCTATTCTCAATCCTTAAATCCTATCTTCCCTAAACTTAACCTCCAGGAAGATGTTCTCACCTTCCTAATTCCCTTACCACCATCCCTTCTCTGGCTAGTGAGTGTCTGACAGAATGGTTAAACCACTTCTCTGCTCACTCTGATCTTTCTGTGCAATGCCTCTTTTGTGTAACTATTCCTATCCCATCTCCCTGTGAGGTAGCGGAGTAGCTGAGCCTCGGGCATGCACCTCTGTCACCCACCCAGTAGTCAATCAGAGAAATCAAATTAGTTGATTGAATGAATTCTGCTTAAAGAGGCAGAAGAAACTTCTCCCCTCCAGCACTGCCACAGAGGACTACTTTAGTCTCTTTTCAGCTTCTATCCTGAAAAGCAAGCAAACAAACAAAAAAATAATAAACAGAAGACATCAAGATACTCAGATCTTTACATTTTATTTTATTTATTTTTTATTCACTGCTGGGGATTGAACTCAGGGCCTTGTGCTTGCAAGCACTCTACCAACTGAGCTATATCCCCAGCCCTAGATCTTTACATTTTAAAGGAGCTTTTCTTATGACAGACATCTGGTACCTAACCTCTCTTTCCAACCCTACACACACACACACACACACACACACTCTCTCTCTCTCTCTCTCTATCTCTCAAATCTTTTTCTTTCTTTTTTTTTTTTTTTGGAACTGGGGATTGAACTTAGGGGCACTCGGCCACTGAGCCACATCCCCAGCCCTATTTTGTATTTTATTTAGAGACAGGGTCTCACTGAGTTGCTTAGGGTCTCGCTAATTTGCTGAGGCTGGCTTTGAACTCACAATCCTCCTGCCTCAGCCTCCCGAGTCCCTGGGATTACAGGCATGCGCCACCATGCCCAGCTTCTCTCAAATATTATGTGTGTGTATTCAGTAATCTCACAAACACATAATGAGATTATTAAAAGTGTTATCTCATAGAAATAGAATCAGGTAATCTTTATTTTCATTTTAGTACTGTTGTGTAATAAAGATACATTATATAAAAATAATTAGGAAAAATCAATTTATCTTCAATCTGATAGAAAAAATATTATTTTGAAAAATCATGTAGAAACCTCCACACAAATGCCACTATTAGCTTTTTCCAGTGTGCACTATGGAAATTGTTATTCTCTCTTCAAGAGTTTAGGACAGCTGGGCGCGGTGGCGCACGCCTGTAATCCCAGCACTTGGGAGGCTGAGTCAGGAGGATCACGAGTTCAAAGCCAGCCTCAGCAATTTAGCGAGGCCCTAAGCAACTCAGTGAGACCCTGTCTCTAAACAAAATACAAAACAGGGCTGGGGATGTGGCTCAGTGGTGGAGTGCCCCTGGGTTCAATCCCCAGTACCCCCCCAAAAAAAAGAAAAAAAAAAAAGAGTTTAGGACAAAAAAAAGGAAAGCACACTTTCTATCAAAAATAAGCTTCTAAAAAAGATAGTAACTCAAAAGAGGTTTCTCTTCTGAATCCTACCAACCTTTCCCAAAACTCTTGTTTTTTCTGCTGGACTTACCTCATTCACAGGGATTAGAAAGTGAATTGTTGTTTGTTCATCTGTAAAACAAAATAATGAATTGGG
>JAJEJO010004313.1:223832-235247 GCA_020662805.1 Glaucomys volans | reverse complement strand
AAGGAAGGAAGGAAGGAAGGAAGGAAGGAAGGAAGGAAGGAAGGAAGAAGGAAGAAGAAGAAGAATGTTCCCGAAACTAACAGGGTCTGTGTGTAGACATTACTGGTGGAAGGGACAGAATTCTTCCAGGGTCTGTGGACTCTGACTCACCATTAGTTCCTAAAAAGTGAAGATAAAGAACTGAACTCATAAGGCATTCCTTATAAAATGGGAAGTAATAAGGAAATCATCATATTTTTCTTGATCTCAAAAGCCTGAATTGGGAACAAAAACAGGTGAATGTCTATAAGAATAATCATGACAAGATGAGTATAAAGAGAAGCTAGAATCAGGTGCAGTCGCACATGCCTGCAATCCCAGCAGCTGGTGAGGCTAACGCAGGAGGATGTCAAGTTCAAAGCCAGCCTCAGCAACTTAGTGAGGTCCTAAGCAACTTAGTGAGACCCTGTTTCAAAACAAAACATAGGGCTGGGATGTGGCTCAGTGGTAATGCGCTTGCCCTAGCATGGGTGAGGTACTGGGTTTGATCCTCAGCACCACATAAAAACAAACAAAATAAAGGCATTGTACCATCTACAACTAAAAAATATTTTAAGAAAATAAAAATTAAAAAAAACATAAAAAGACCTGGGAATGTGGCTCAGTGGAAGAGGCCTCTGGGTTCAATCCCCAGTACTCCCACCCTGCAAAAAAAAAAAGGAGCTAGTAAAGCTGGTATCTTTGATCCTTCCCATCTCCAGCAATGCTGCTGTCAAGGAGGCCTCGTCCTCAATCCCACCCTACAGGGAAGAGGGAGACAGGAAATCAGAGCAGCAGCCAACACCTGCCATAATTATGTGCCAATTGCAAAAAGCATCCTCTCTGAATGGATAAATTATTAATTTTTTTTAAAGCTATCCCATTCTGCAGGCTTTCTGTACCTCCAACCCTCCAGGACAACAATGAGGGGAAAATGGGCAGGACTCCAGTAACAGCACAACCTTAAGCAGTAGCCTGTTGGACACAGTATGAAATTAGGAAACGCAAGGAATTAAGAGGGATTGAGGTTTAAAAAGGGAGGACTAAGGGGAAAGACTCTGCCATGTCGCTGAACCTGAATCTCCAACATGCAACTCCCCTCAAGTCCAGCCCCTTCTCCAAGGGAGATTAAGTGAGACCTTCCCTGCTTAGCACCTTTCCCAGAAAGATCTTAGCAAGTTTAAAAAGCTATGTAATCTAAATTATCATCGTCATTCCATTCCTCATTCCACTTAAAAAGATCAAATAGCTTGCTCATGATTACACAGCTCACAGGCAGCAGGACTGGGAAGTTTAACTTGAACACCTGTGCCAAACCACTGCACTTGACGGTGACAAGTTTCTTAATGCAGAGTCTAGCTCTGGAATGAGAGGAGGAGGAAACACCTCTGGGGTCTTGTTATAGTCAAGCCATGTCTTGCATCTCCCAAAATATTTCACGCCCTGCTTTAGCTTGGGTCAAGTGCACCCCAAATGCTTGTGTTTTGAAGCTTTGGTTACCAGCCTATGGTGCCACTAGGAGGTGGAGGAACTTTTAGAAGGCGCAGCCTAGTGCGAGGAAGTTAGATCATGGGGAACGTGCCTTTGAAGGGGATATTGGGACCCTAGCCTGCTTTTTTGTCTTGCTTTCTTTGGTTACCATGAAGTGAACAGGCCCCTCCACCATGTGCTCCTGTCATGACATACAGAGCTACCGCAGGCCCAAAGCATCACAGCTAAGCAACTACGGACTGAAACCTCTGAAAACATGAGCCGAAGTAAGCCTTCCTCCTTGTGAGTTATTTATTGCAGTTATTTTTGTCACAATGATGGAAAGCACACTACCAAACACTCTGCCTAAGAAAAGAAGACTGTGGGGAGTGGTGGCGCATACCTGTAATTCCAGCTATGAAGGAGGCTGAGACAAGAGGATCACAAGTTCAAGACCAGTCTCAGGAACTTAGTGAGGCCCTTAGAAACTTAGCAAGATCCTGTCTCTAAATCACAATCAAAAATAAAAAGCGCCGGGCTCGGTGGCGCACGCCTGTAATCCCAGCGACTCGGGAGGCTGAGGCAGGAGGATCGCGAGTTCAAAGCCAGCCTCAGCAACTTAGTGAGGCCCTGAGCAACTCAGTGAGACCCTGTCTCTAAATAAATACAAAATAGGGCTGGGGATGTGGCTCAGTGACCGAGTGCCCCTGAGTTCAATCCCCGGTTCCAAAAAAAAAAAAATTAAATTAAAAAAAAAATAAAAAGCACTGGGGATGTGGCTCAGTGGTTAAGAATCCCTGGGTTCAATCCCCACTACCAAGAAAGGAAGAAGGAAGAGGACGGACTTAGGGAAACTGATAAAATCTACATAAGGAATACTAATGAATCCTATACAGAGATTTTATTTTGATGTTCAAGATTATTAATGTAGGCCCTGAAATAGCAATGTGTTATGGTTTGGATATGAGGTGTACCCCAAAAGCTCATGTGTGAGACAATGCAAGAAGGTTCAGAGGAGAAATGATTAGGTTGTAAAAGTCTTAACCCAAACAGTGATTTAACAGCCTGACAGGGATTAAATGAATGGTAACTGAAGTGGCAGGGTGTGGCAGGAGGAGACTGGAATTGGGGCATGGCTTTGGGATATATATTTTGTATCTGGAGAGTGGAGTCAGCTTCTCTGTCTCTCTCTCTGCTTCCTGGTCACTATGATGGTTTTCTCTGCCACTCTCTCCTGCCATGATCTTCAGCCTCACCTCGAGCCAAAGGAATGAAGCCAGCCTTCTAAGGACTAAGACTAAGACCTCGGAAACCATGAGCCCTCAAATAAACCTTTTCTCCTCTACAATTGTGCTGGTTGGGTCTTTTAGTTACAGCAGGGAAAAGCTGACTAAAACACAATGTAAATGATTTCTCTGGGAAAGTCTGTACAACTCTTTTTCACAGGGTATATTATGAAATGAACAAATTATCCTGAAGCATCTATACTTCATTCTGTGTTTGGAAGTAGTAGAGGAAATGTAGTGCTTCTGGAATCTAACTGCCATGGTCCACATCTTAGTCCTGGGATTGACTGATTGATTGATTGATTGATTGATTCATACATACACACATACATATATATCAGGGATTGAACCCTATAGTGCTTAATCACTGAGTCACAGCCCCAGCCACTTTTGTATTTTATTGAGAGACAGGGTTTCACTAACTTGCTTAGCTCCTTACTGTGTGCTGAGGCTGGCTTTGAACTCAGGATCCCCCTGCCTCAGACTCCCAAGCTGCTGGGATTACAGGCATGTGCCTCGTGCTGGGCTAGTCCTGGATTTATTGGTGTATACGTTTGGTAATTTACTGAGTTCTGTGCTTAGTTTCTTCATTTGTAAACTGGAATTAATAATGGCATGACAGGCCGGGCGTGGTGGCGCACGCCTGTAATCCAAGCGACTTGGGAGGCTGAGTCAGGAGGATGGCGAGTTCAAAGCCAGCCTCAGCAACTTAGCGAGGCCCTAAGCAACTCAATGAAACCCTGTCTCTAATAAAAATACAAAATAGGGCTGGGGATGTGGCTCAGTGGCCGAGTGTCCCTGAATTCAATCCCTGGTTCCAAAAAAAAAATAATAATAATAATAATGGCATGACAGTACTGAGCTGACTGATTTATTATAAACATTAAATAATATCAAATAAACAAGTACTCGGAGCAGTGCCTGGTACAGAGCAAACCTGTTAAAAAGTCACTGAGCTGCCTGCTAGTCTACACCATAGGAAATGACTTTGCTTTGAGTTTGGGGAGATAGTAACAGGCCCAAAGATGCTCTAGTTCAATGATCTGAAACCTCAACATCTATCAGAATCATCTGGAGGCTCTGTTAAACTACAAATTGCTGACTCACACCCCAGAGCTTCCATTCACTAGGTCTGGGCTGGGAGCCAGAAGTTACCTTTCAAACAAATTCCCAGGTGATATTGATGCCCTTGATCTGAGGACCACATTTTGAGAACCATTCTCATTCTACAGACATTAAAGCAGAGGCCCAGACTGGAAAGTATATTCACCAAGGTCACCCACAGGCAGGGCTGAGTACTAAAGAAAACTAACTCCCAGGCCATGCTCTTTTGATTTTGCTCAGTCAGAGATATGAGTTCCTCCTAGACACAGCAGGGGAGCACAGCTGCACAGAATCTGCACCTTCACAGGTGTGTGTGTGGTTCTCTGCCAACCACTTCAGAGCATCCTGGATGCTCTTGTCATCAGTGAAGATGAATATCTGGGCTTGGTTTTGTACAAAGGCTGTCTATCTACATGGGTAAAGGAAACCGGCATGAATGGGGATTTCCAGTAAGAGTGCACAATTATATAGTTCATTCTGGTGGATGGTTCCAGAAGGGGAGTTGAGGAGACAATGCCATAGGAGGCCTAGAAAAGGGAGGTATTAATGGGCATTAACAAGAACAATCAATCCCCAGCACCGCAAAAATAATAATAATAATAATAATAATAATAATAATAATAATAATAAAACAAGAACAAGAATGGGGGAGGCATGAGGTTCAAGAGAAGAGTGAAGGACATTACCAGATATGTGCCAAACCAGTATTAAAGAGGTAGAAGACTTGAAAGTAGGAGGAATGGGGTAATGGTGAGAGGTAGAGGAAGAGTTCCAGAGGTCTCAGGAATCATGATTTGGAGTACAGAACTCCTGGGAAGTGGGCATACTATCATGTATTTCCATCGCCATCCTGTTCCCCAAAGGCACTGTATGAGCCATGCAGTGTTTGTACATCATCTCCTTCTGGTTGCCGAGAAGCCAGATATGGTTTGAGATGTCAGTGATAATTTCAAAAACATTCCCATGCTTTTCAAGGATGGAGGACACTTCAGGGGTGGAACTTCCCCATATCTTACCAACCTATCATAGATCCCAGAGGAGAAAAGTTTTTAAGAAAGAGTGAAACAACTTACCTATCTCCAGGAAACCCACTGTCTTGAGACCTGATTTCCTCAGTCAGCAACCCTACCCTCTCAAGGTACCACAAGGCAGATGACGGGAGCAAAAAAAACCATGTTCTTTTCCTCACAGCCATTGGGCATCTGCATCAGACTGTCTAGGTTCTGTAGGTTCTGCAGGTGATATCTACTGGGGTACAAAAGGAGAGAGTAAGAAGGTGATGGTACAGAGAAGCAACCCTTAAGAGTTATTATCACTTATTCAACAAATATGTACTTGCTATCATTTATCCAATACCTACTACGTGCCCTGGGGAAACATGTCAAAAACACTCTATATCTTTTTTTTTTTTTTTTTTTTTTTAAGAACCAGGGATTGAACTCAGGGACACTCGGACACTGAGCCACATCCCCAGCCCTATTTTGTATTTAATTTAAGAGACAGGGTCTCACTGAGATGCTTAGGGCCTCGCTAAGTTGCTGAGGCTGGCTTTGAACTCGCGATCCTCCTGACTCAGCTTCCCAAGTGCTGGGATTACAGGCGTGCGCCACCGCGCCGGGCTCACTTTATATCTTTAAAAAGCTCGCAGAGGGAAAAACAATTAGAGTTATAATTCATTACAAATAATTTTTAATATAGTATTATAATATTGGGTATGTACAAGACGCTGGAGCACACAGAAGGGTACACAGGCCACCAAGGAAATGACAAGTAACAAAACTTACCCTGAAGCCGGGCGTGGTGGCGCACGCCTGTAATCCAAGCGACTTGGGAGGCTGAGTCAGGAGGATGGCGAGTTCAAAGCCAGCCTCAGCAACTTAGCGAGGCCCTGAGCAACTCAGTGAGACCCTGTCTCTAAATAAAATACAAAAATAGGGCTGGGGATGTGGCTCAGTGGCCAAGTGTCCCTGAGTTCAATCCCTGGTTCCAAAAAAAAAAAAACCTTACCCTGAGACTCAACAGCTCATCTTTTCCCAGGGAATACTTGTACGCTTCCAATTTAAGGACAGACTTAGTGGGGGAAGGGTTGGTTCCTGCGCAGCACCTGCTTCCTGTATTCCTGGCTCTTACCCTCCCCCATCCAGTCCTTTAGGTAACTGAAGACAGAGGCAGGAAGACGAAAAGGATTCCCCACGAACAAAGGAAGGCTGGAAAGCAGTTAGTCCCACAGTGGGTGAGAGCTGGGTCTCTGCACTGGGAGGTGCAGAACGTCACGGCCTCCACTCTGTGATGGCCTCAGGAGCTCCTCCTTGCCTGAGTTACTGTGAGAACCTAAGAACCGTCGTGAGCGCCTTCATTCCTCCCGGGTGTTCCAGGGGTAGGGCAGGCGGGACCCAGAGCTTGGACGCCAGTCGTTTGACTTCGCGGAAGGAAACCCTTCTCAGGCTGTAGTACTGATGTTTGCAACCTGTTGATGCCGCGCCCCAGGGAACCGCAAACGCTAGGATGGTGTCGGAAAATGTGATAAGAAAGTTGGTACTGTTATCACCCCAGATATATGGAGGGAAGGTGCAGGCAACACCTAGGTGGTGGTGAAAGAAAGCTGAATAAAAACAAACTTTGACTTCAAAAGGCGCAAGATTTGATCCATATGGAAAGAATAAGTTCAACACTTGCAGACTTTGTATAAGTTCTGTGCACCAACCGGGTTCTCATTACTGCCAGGACTGTACCTGCAAAAAGCGCATCTGTGTGATGTGTGGGAAGAAGTTTGCCAAAAACTACAAGCAAATGTCTGTCTATTGATGAAGTTTCTGACTTTCTTTTTCTGTTCTTTCTTTCTTTCTTTCTTTCTTTTTTTTTTTTTTTTTTTTGTATTGGAAATTGAACCCAGGGGCACTCCACCACTGAGCCACATACCCAGCTCTATTTTGTATTTTATTTAGAGACAGGGTCTCACTGAGTTGCTTAGGGCCTCGCTAAATTGCTGAAGCTGGCTTTGAACTCATGATCCTCCTGCCTCAGCCTCCCAAGTGCTGGGATTACAGGCATGCACCACCGCGAGTTTCTGGCTTTCTGTGATTTGCTTTCTGCTTTGAATTTTCAAGACATAGCATAGATATTCAATGTAAAATAACCTATTTCTGGACAAGTTAACTTTTAACCAAGAAAACTGATAGGCATCCATTCTTTTGCTCTGAGGTTCTAGAACTTTTTTTTTCTTTCTTGGTGGTGGTGCTGGGGATTAAACCTAGGGCCTTGTGCATTCCAGGTAAGCACCCTGCCAACTGAGATATATCCCCAGCCCTGTGCTCAAGTTCTGAGTAGCAACAGCGGAACTCATCTTTTGCATTAAGTGGTTATTTTCCTTATTAGCATTTTATTGAATTAAAGTGACAAATTTAATGAAAAAACATTTCCAAGTTCTGTATATACTTTTTACTTAACATTACTCTTATTATCTCCTCCATCTACTTTATTTTTAAGTATTGCAAAAAATGAGATTATTAATATTTTGCTTTGAATTTAGTATCCAGAATTAGAATTCTTCCCTCATTTTCTTATTGATGGACATCGTTCTTAGAATCAGCAGTCCCTTAATTAATTGAAGTTTCAGAGAATATTTTCAATGTTCAAAGCTGTTATTGCTGAATGGTTCCTTAGGAATTAATTCAGACCCGATTCAATGACAAGTTGGATTTGTGATTTTTAAAAAATTTGTTCTGGTAGCACACGTCTGTAATCCCAGCAGCTGGGGAGGCTGAGGCAGGAGGATCATGAGTTCAAAGCCAGCCTCAGCACAGGCAAGGCGCTAGGCAACTCAGTGAGACCCTGTCTCTAAATAAAATGCAAAATAGGGCTGGGGATGTGGCTCAGTAGCTGAGTGCCCCTGAGTTCAATCCCCAGCTCCGAAAAAAAAAAAATTTTGTTCTTGAAGCCAAAGCACCAGTTCCTTTCATATATGAACAAGAATGCAAGGAACATCCATGTGATCAAATGAATACACTGGATATCAGAAAAATACACATTACACTTCTTGCCTTGAAGTGAAATTGTCATGGAAGTCATAAGAACAGTGTTTGTGCATATTGATGTGCAAATGAAAAGGAAACCCCCTCATCCCTTTTCAGAAGATTCTGTGAAGCTGAAAACAAACTTTTTTTAAAAACTTACTTCCTATTTCTCAAAGAAATAAATACAACAAAGTAAACATCTTGACATTTTTTTAATAACAAAGATGGCAAGAGGCCACTCAGGTTTCAAATGAAGATTTTTCTTACACTGCTTTCATAGGATCAGGACTTTTTATAAAATTTGCAGGCTACTATAGGTGACCAAAGGGTATTCTCTATTTCCAAATGTAATATGTATAAATATATCATAGTAGGGCTGAGGATATAGCTCAGTTGGTAGAGTGCTTGCCTCTCAAGCACAAGGCCCTGGGTTGATCCCCAGCACTGCAAAAAAAAAGCAAAAAGAAAAAAATATATATATCATAGTAAAATATGTAGGATATTGTAGATAATGTGATAATATACACTGTGGAAAATATTTAACGTTTTAAAGATAAGAGGTTTTCCAAATATTATTATTATTATTTTTTTGGTATGGGGATTGAACCCAGGGGTGCATAAACACTCAGTCATTTTTCCAGCCTTTTTTCTATTTTTATTTTTGCTTACAGCCTCACTAAATTGCCTCGGTTCAAATAGTATTTTTGAAGATACTTTATGTAATCACAAGAATAGGATCCTATTAGAATAAATTATACTCCACATATGTATAATATGTCAAAATACACTCTACTGTCATGTGTGTCTTTTTAGAACAAATAAAAAAACAAAAAGCAAAAACAAAGATACATTATGATTTGCAGATATCCAGAAGGATTACAAGGATAATGAAAAATAAACAATATCTCTGAGAGTAAGGAGAAAACAAAACAAAAAAACACCACCTGAGGCAGAAGTGGCACCAGAGAGGAGTATTTGTGAGGACATCCACAGTAGTGAATCTTTATCGTCACGTGGGGAAAAGTGAAGAGGCAATAGCATTTGTGGAATGTGGGAATCTTTTTTTTTTTTTGGCACTAATTATAATATTTTTTATTCTAATTAGTTATACACGACGATAGTGTGCATTTTGACACATAGTTCACAAATGGATCATAGCTTCTCATTGCTCTGGCTGAACATGATGCTGAGTCACAGAGTATGTTAGTGCTATCCACTATCTTCCAAGCAGGATATTTCAATGAATGAGTTCCTTGAATGATTGAAAGAATTAAAAATGTGAAGTTGGAGCCGGGCGTGGTGGCGCACGCCTGTAATCCAAGCAACTTGGGAGGCTGAGTCAGGAGGATCACGAGTTCAAAGCCAGCCTCAGCAACTTAGCGAGGCCCTACCTAAGCAACTCAGTGAAACCCTGTCTCTAAATAAAACAAAAATAGGGCTGGGGATGTGGCTCAGTGGCCGAGTGTCCCTGTGATTTCAATCACAGGTTCGGAAGAGCAAAAAAAAAAAAATGTGAAGTTGGCATGTGCAAGGCCCCAGCACCCTGAATCACTCCTCCTGGCTAAGAGCTTTGCATCCTCAGTGCTAATTGTGCTTCTTTCCTCATGTCTACTGGTAAGAGAATTGCTGCTGCTCCTTGGCCTCTGCCTCCTCCTCCATCACTCAGACCAACCCAGAGAGGCACACAAAGGAGGAAGAGAGGCAGCTGCTCAGATGGACTAGTCAGACTTTTCACAAAAACTTTTTAATAATAATAACAGACCTCTGGTTTACCTTCCCTAATGTTATTTCTTGACCGATCCCATGGAAATCAATATCTGGGGACAACAGAAAGAGAAGGGCCAGTTGTATACCCTCTCACAGTGGTTCTCTTCCAACACAATTGGGTAACTCCTTCAAGCAGAAGAGCCAAGAGAAGCTACCTCATGAGACAGAAGATTCTTGCAAGGTTTTCTCTCAGTGCCCATATGAATCTCCCTGCTTTCTCATATATGAACTTCCCTTTACCTTCCTCCTCCACCATTGTTTCCCTAAGAACAAACTGGTTAGAGCAGCTATTTGGAGAAAAACTGGAAAGGTTCATGCCTTCAGAGAACCAGAGTCTCCAGATAATAGAACACTTGCTCAGATGCTCTCTAAGCCCTAGATCAATGAGCAGCTGAGAAAAGTCCCATGGGCCAGCTTCTGGACACTCATCATATTCAGCCACTTGATCATACCAGAAAGGAAACATTGCATTGGCCTGACAAGAGGGGAAAAGGGAACAGAGTATTGAAACAGTGAAACCAGATGAGAAACCTCTCAAATTCTTGGTGTCACAGTTTGTTACTCCCAAATTATTTATATTCTTATATTCTTCCACCATAATCACCTTCCTTACTCTTTAAATTTTAACCTCTATTGCACCATCTTTCATAATCTTCATGCCTTCTATTTTATCCCCTTTTTCTTATTAACATCCATATTAACTATGCCCATCTCATACCATCCTTCCTACTTTCATTTCCACACCAGCTTTCCTACCACCTGATGGTGCCCATATTATTTCTCTAAGACTTTCCCACTCCCTGAAATCTCTCTCATTCTGATGCAGTGCAACTGTCCTCTGTCAACTCCCTCTCTCCACCCCAGTAGCAGGCTACTCACAGAGCTGGTACTCAGCTCTCTCAAGCAAGATGCTCTCATCTGGCTTGGAGGGCACACAGGGACCTCAGAGCTGTTTACAGCTCCAGCTGCTTGTCTGCTCCTAGCAACTGCTGAGAAAGTGATAAACCAAGTGAAACCTGGGGCAGGGTAAGGTTTACCTTGGGGGTCAGCCAGCCTGGAGAGGAGGGAAGCAATGTGACTTGGATCACCAGCCAACACACCCAGGCCCCTTCACTGTTACACTTCCTTGTCTTTGTAACGTCCAGCTTTTCAGGACTAATATGTTTGACAGAGGTGGAAAGAGGGAGCAACACAGTAGAGTGATATAGAAAGTTAGAAAAAATAAAGTAGAAAGACAGTGGAATAGCTCTATAGAACATATGGCTTCCTCGAATGAGTTTTTAAAAAGAAGCAGCAGGAAAGAAAGATTTCAACATGAATCTAAAATACTAAAGATATTAATACCAGACAGCATCCAACTTTCATATTATCTTGGTATTTCCCTGAGCCTGTCTTGTCTCCAAAACCAGTGCACACAGATCTTTCTCCATGCCTAGATCTTTTTATCACCCCCTTCAGTTGCCATTTTACTGGGCTATCAAAGCACATGCCTAGGGAAAACTAAATGTTGTCAGCTCTAACACCTCACTGGGGAAAATGGCATACATTACCAGGGAGGGAGCAGGGGCTAGTCTGGAAGTAAAGGTCAGTGAGAGAAACAGAAGGAGCCCTTCAGGGCTGAAAGAGAAGAGGAGGCGTACAGGGAACCAGGATGCATGTGCACCCACCAATGCCGCCTGAACACACTTCTCACTGGACCACCACGAGCCTCAGATGCCTGTCATGTCGGATTTTGCTATTCTTCTATTCTTTTGTTT